>JAWPHD010001646.1:0-260000 GCA_037043455.1 Cyrtodaria siliqua
TGATATAATTAATATTTTGGTGATCTGTACAAGAGGTTTCACTCAAATGTAATTCATTGGTATACAAGTATCTGTACTGTAAGTCATTCAGTATATATGGTGTAATACATTGTATAATAGTGAATTTAATTTGATTCTAAATTGTGTTGGAACTTTGGACTGTTTTTTTTTACTTTTTAATAAGATGTTGTTTATTAATCACAAAATTTTTATTTGTATTTGTGGTGAAATCTTCCTGGTCAAATCGTACTTAAGTCAAATTGTACTCATTTTGAAAAACAACACTGTCTTCACTAGCGGATCCAAATTACGGATCATACATGTATGTCCATGTTACTGTAGATAAAATATCAAACAATTTCGTTGCACGCCCGCAGTATAATTTTTTTTCTCGCTCGCTTCGCTCGCTCGACGCATAATGGCTAATGAGTGGTTTAATTAACACATTGTTAAATCCTTTTATTTTAAAACGGACTTTTTTACTCATACATGTATGTCCATGTTACTGTAGATAATATATCAAACAATTTCGATGCACGCCCTCAGTAAAAAAAAAAATATAGCTCACTCGACGCATAATGGCTAATGAGTGGTTTAATTAACACATTGTTAAATCCTTTTATTTGAAAACGGATTTTTTTTTATTCATACATGTATGTCCATGTTATTGTAGATAAAATATCAAACAATTTCGTTGCACGCCCTCAGTATAAAAAAATGTCTCGCTCGCTAGGTGCATAACGGCTAATGAGTGGTTTAATTAACACATTGTTAACACCTTTTATTTTAAAACGGACTTTTTTTTATTCATACGTGTATGTCCATGTTACTGTAGATAAAATATCAAACAATCAATTTAGATGCACGCCTTCAGTATACTTTTTTTTCTCGCTCGCTCGACGCATAATGGCTAATGAGTGGTTTAATTAACACATTGTTAAATCTTTTTATTTGAAAACAGACTTTTTTACCCTATCAATGCACTACCGCAAACGTTTTATGAGGCTAGAGACGGACCCGAAAATTGACCAAAATATTACGCCCCCCCTAAGCTGAAATCCTGGATCCGCCCCTGGTCTTTTCATTATTTAAAATACATTAAAACATACTTAAAACATCTTTTATTATAACTTTATATCAAAAATAATCAATAATAACTGAAATTATATTACTTCTAATGAAATAAATTACTGAGTACGATTTGACTTATTTCAAAATGTCAATGTATTAGTACGATTCGACCAAAATGAGAGTGATTTGACTTAAGTACGATTTTACTTAAGTACGATTTGACCGGATACCATCTATTGATACTGCAACACCCCCTTTCGAAGATTATGTGCAGGTTTCCTGGGTAGAACCAGTACAGTCGATTTCAGTTATTAGCATAGCCGATTTGTCAAGAAAATATATGCGATTAACCGGAGTATTCGAAACACCGAAACTGAACATTTTGTACATGTAGCGGTGCACGTTTCTACTTTCGTTTTACTGCTCTGTTAATACTTACATAGAAACTCCATAAAAGCGAGTTAATTCTATGTAAGATGTTTGATAGGATTATTATTGTGCATATCCATTTTGTATTTACCGTTATTTGATAGATTTTACGCAATATTTATGCGTATTTGTTTTCTTTCAACCTGCGTCGCTTTGCTATTGTTTGTAGTGTGAATTACACAGCCATGATAATAACACAAAAGCTTATATTATTTTTCATTTATTAAGTAACCTCTATGAGCTACTCAATGTCATATGCATCTCTACCGACACAGCAAACTGAGAGCAGTAAATAACAACACTATGCTTTACATTGCGTACAAACTTAATATTAAATAGTGTATGCTTATTGGTGAGCGATCGTCATGGCGTGGAAGCTTTATGGAAACCGCACAAAATGGCAAACTCTCTCGGCAAGCCAATTAGCACCTTTTGTCAATCAATTTGCCTCGGGCTTATCTCTGTGACCGCGTCAATCAATTAACAGTTGCAAAATACAGGTAATTTTGACTTTCAGTATGCAATTAGCCAGATATTCGTTATGCAATTATCCGGAATGTGACAAAAACCTATGCGATTATACGGGTTTTTATACATGCAAAAGAATACGAATGGTTTTGTGTTTCAAAACTTTATGCAATTAACCGAAAAATGCAATTAACCGATATGCGATTAAACGGAATCGACTGTACTAAGCAATGTGGATTAATTATCTTGCTCAAGGATAAATAACATGGCCATGGCGAGGATCGAACCCACAACCTTTCGATCTGAAGTTCGGCGCTCTACCACTGAACCACGCACTCCACGTGCGTATCTACCTAATCCGAGCCTTCTCTGACCCTTAAAGCATTTTTTTTTTTTTGCGGCTTTATAGTAGATCTACCCAGCCCACTACATGAAATATCAAAAATCGTAAAAAGGGCTGGTAAGATCAGAGAAGGCTCGGATTAATATCTACCATGCTGTGAACTTTGGGAAATTGGGTTATGTAAATCAGGTGGACTACTTTTTAAGGTACCAATCAGACTTGCGCACAGCGGCGTTTCCATGCGCAACGGACGCAGTATGGTTGCCTGTGCAAACTTCCAGCAGATTTTTTTCTTTTAGATGTAACACGCCCATTGATTGTTGCATTGAGTTGTGTGTGAATTAACATTTAAATGCCATGTCATTCATATCTAGGCCCAAATCAAAAATGAATAACATTCTCATCGCAAATGACACATATGCTGCCAAAAAATCCACAGAAAAATGGGGGTCATGTATCTTCTAAGAAAGAACTTGTCTCATGAATGAATGGTCCCTTTAAAAACATAAACACTGAGATGCCATAATATTGCATTCATACACTCATTTCCATATAAGCAAAATAAATTAAAAACTCACAATTTTAACATGACAATGCTTGAAAAATGTAACAAATAGATCAACAATGTGATATTAACCAAAAATAGCACTTTACATTAGTGAAAATGCCTTTTTTTACAAAAAGAAATGAGAATTATTTATTGACGCCATTATCTTCCCCAGGCCGACACTTCCTGTGTTGCAATGGGTGTGCTTTGTAACACCTCTACCCCAGGCCGACACTTCCTGTGTTGCAATGGGTGTGCTTAGTAACACCTTTATAAACTTTGTCTTATTTAGCGACTTAAAAAAGCCGACACTTCCTGTGTTGCAATGACTTAAAAAACAAACAAAAAAAAGATTAAACTAATATTAACATAATCAAAACGATGAAAATGCAAATGACCTTTAAACACTAGAATATAATATAATAGATACTTCTGTAATCCGCAGAACTAATAATAAGTAGGCTGCATGTTTTTCAAATTTTCAAAAAATCAAAGTAGAATTTATTTCATTAGAAAGATACATCGTTTTCATAAGATGTTAAGTAAAAAAAATTGTAGCATGGTCACAGACAATTCTCTTTGTTCAAACACAGGTGTAAATCGGTTAATTGGAAATAAGACCTGTCAGAATAACTGTGCGAATAACAGTGAGAATAGCAGTTAGAATAACTGTAATAGAGCTGAAATGGACATGCTACAAAACAAATAGAGTATGGTTTCATCTCGTTGGTTAATTTAAACACCTCGATGGGGTAGCCCATCTCGATGTTAAAATGAACTAACTCAATGAAACCATACTCTATCTATTACGTAATTTTAAAAAAATTGCAAAAAGTAAATAAAATAAAAAGTATTAAAAATTAATAAAAATAATTCTGACCACCCCTGGGGTCCTTTAACCTCCTTGCGCGACCCTTGATTGTAATTAATATATTCATGAAGAGGACATGATTTTGCACCTTTGTTTTGACACTTCATGTGGGGCCTTAATTAAAAGATTGTTTGTTTTCAGATTGCGACCGACCCGCGTGGCGTCCGTCGTCCATCTGTCTGTCTGTCCGTAAACTTATTTGTAGCGACTACTCCTCTGAAACTACTAAATGGATATTCATGAAACTTTACAAAAATGTTGCCCATGAAGTCTAGTTGATCCTAGCAAACATTCATGTTGATGTGAAGTCCAAGATGGCCACCAAAGCTAAAAATAGATTTTTAAAATACAAGTTTGTAGCGACTACTTCTTGAAAACTATAAGTGATATTGATATGGGACTTTTTCTAAAATGATCAGCATGACATGATATTGGTGTTTGTCAAAAATCGTTTTGATTCGACGTTAAATATGGCTGTCAATGGCCATCTTTGTTTACATAGAGTTATATAATGAAAACTTGTAGCGACTACTCCTCTGAAAATGCTTAACGGATTTTCATGAAACTTCACACGAATGTTGCTCTTGATGTCTAATTGATCCTAGCAAAACTTCAGATCGGCCGGAAATTCAAGATGGCTGCCACAGCTAAAAATAGATTTTCAAAAAACAAGTTTGTAGCGACTACTTCTTGAAAACTATAAGTGATATTGATATGGGACTTTTTCTAAAATGATCAGCATGACATGATGTTGGTCCTTGGCAAAAATCTTTTTGATTCGACGTTAAACATGGCTGTCAGCGGCCATCTTTGTTTACATAGAGTTATATAATGAAAACTTGTAGCGACTCCTCCTCTGAAACTACTTGACGTGATTTTCATGAAACTTCACAGGAATGATGCTCTTGATGTCTAGTTGATCCTAGAAAAAATTCAGGCTGGCTGGAAATTCAAGATGGCCACCACGGCTAAAAATAAATTTTCAAAAAACAAGTTTGTAGCGACTACTTCCTGAAATCAAAATCAATCAGTAGAGCTTCACGGTCATTGACCTCTTGTTCTTCATACTCAGGGATCTCCCTATAAATTTCTGAAGACATGTTGTTTTTATTTTTCCACTTGGGGCAATTCGGGATAGGGTAATCCCCAGGGGCCGTGCATTATTCTTTTATAATTAAGATTCTGCAGGTTTGGAACTTGTCTTTATCACTTTTTACACATGAACATCATTTAATATATATTGCACTTTCACAAACAATTTTGAAATTAAATTATATATACCACTGTGATAATTTAAGTTTATTAGGCACATGTACCTTACAGCCCCCCTCATCCCCACCCTCAAACCCACTACCAACTTAAATTTCATTTTAAAGTTGTAAAAGTCTATTTAAAGCATCTATAAGGCACTACAATGTTGCTTGAATATTGTAAAAACAATGCCTGTCAAGCAAATGGATTTCTTAAAATAATATATCAATAACTTTCTTTCTAAAGTACCATTTCCCCATAAGTTTTAAATGTGTTATACTATAATTAAAATTAATAAAGCTGACAACAACCCATAAGAGATCCTATAATAATTGGTACTTTGAAATACAAAGGGTACTTCATCTGTTTCAGAACGAATTTTGTCCGAAGTACATACCATGCGAATTTACCACTACTTTAGCCGATATTTTTCTCTTTTAAAAACAGTAAATCATCAGCAAAATATATGCATACAGTTTCAAAACTGCACAAAATGGCGTACTTTCTCCAATTCTAAAAAAAAAGTACTACTTTTTTTAGAATCAGTGACATCTTTGATCCTCTTTTTTTCTCCAGGCTTAGCATTTTCATTCCATAATTTGAGCAAGTATGCCATGTTGAAAACAAATCTCCGTTGATTTCCGTAAAATCCGAACAGTCACGGAATCGCTATTGCTTACTAGGTTGACTAGGCCGAAAATTTTTACGGAAACAAGCGATGTAAAAATCCCGGTTACGAAAATGCACATGGTTTCCTTGCAATCTGATTGGATATTCAATATCCCGAATTCAACATATCCCTCTAGGGAATAAATTACTAACGTTGTGTCTCGTTCGCGCAGACGCTCATAATTATCGATGGAAAAACACCAGCTTTTACTCAATGATAGTCCGAAGCGTCTGATAACCTGATATTCACGGAATTTCCAGGTCAGATAAATAGTTTTAAATATTTCTTATCTAATGGTCCGATCGGACTATGTATTTGTAGCAGTTTGATAGTCCGTACGAAAAAGTATAGCCTCGGGCTCGGACTATGCGTTTATTTCGCAGATTGTACTAAGTCTATTTCATGTGTCCATAAATGAACATTTGATCAATGTTTTGCATGTTCTGTTAATATTTAACTAAACCCTTTTTAAAAAAACAAACTCTATGGATAATACTAGTGAAGCACACGATATTTGCATGCCGTCGATGGGCATGCGTTAATAATAAGAATGTGTTGAAAAAAAACCATATATCCCTACCTACCGACCCACCCCTAAAAGCCATGCAGGGTTCTGGAAATATTTTGAAAATCCACTTGCACAGGTCAAAAGTCACTTGCCCTGCCCATAATGTCACTTGCCCCACATTTAAGAACACTTAATTGCCCAAAAAATTGGCGCTATACCATTATTTGTGTTAAACGGGACGGACCGCCACATAATTTGGACCATTATACCTAGAAAAGGAAGGGAGAATGTATTTTAGGAATTAGTTAATACATGTACATTGTATTTATTCATATAAAAAAATAAAATGCTTGCATTTTCTTCTTTTGTGTCTTATTACATATTTGTGTTATTTAAATCATAAAAAGATGAGACAGTATACAAACTCATTTTATTCCGCCCTCCCACCCCACCAATCACCACACACACAACCCCATCATTTTTGATGACCATCCAAAAAATATGCTTGTCAGCTAGTGTATGGAACTTTTAATATGTCACAGTGTGTACAATTAACCAGTTGACAGAAAAAAAGAAGCTATTGTATTCCTTTAAATGTGCGACAAGCAAAGAAACAAGACAAAAACATTATGAAAAATAGTCACTTGGGCCCCCAATTTCTGCAACCATGGTAACGTTTCTACGGTTTTATATTTTAACTAAAGGGAATTAGATGAAAGCAAGAGGCATGAAAAGGGGTTCCCTTACTAGGGTTTTGTTAAAGAAGTAGTAGCAGTAACAGCGAAAGTTCAAAACTCGAGAAAAGGTTTCGTGATTATTCCGAAATCGCGAAAACCCATGACATGCGCATATCGCTAAGTTATGCAACTTATTTGTGTAATATGCACTTCCATATACGTTGAATTACGGACTATATCAATGAAATACACCAAATACCTCATAAAAGCGGATTGATAAGCGAGTGCTTCGAGTAAAAGAAACGTATTTTCGTTACGAAAAATTCTTCGGCAAAATTATTAAACAAAATCATAACGTCACGTGGGTCTGTCAATCATTATTTTGACACATTAAATTTCCAAATTAAGAAAGAGTTTTCTGATTTGATTGGTGGAATTAAGCTGCCTGGGGCGAGATTGTTGATTGTACCGAAAGTTGTTTGATCTTATTAACAATCGCTAGCGGCGAAAAACAGCGGCCAGTTCTACTCATTTTTCAAAATGAAATTCTGATATGGCTAGTTTGCCACTTGATTTGTTCTGGAATGGAAATGTCCGTCGGGCAAGTGGCGGGCAACCAGATTTGCGAAGGTCACTTGCCCGCACCCAAAATCCACTTGCCCAGGGCGTCAGGGACACCGTATTTCCACAACCCTGCCATGGGTCGGAAACTGCCAACAAACACTTTTTAGCTCTACTGATCAGAGATCAGCAGAGCTTATGCCATGGTGCGGCGTCCGTCTGTCCGTAAACTTTTATTTGTAGCGACTTCACAGCTGAAACTACTGGATGGATATTCATGAAACTTTACAGAAATGTTGCCCATAAAGTCTAGTTGATCCTAGCAAAAATTCATGTTGATGTGAAATCCAAGATGGCCGCCAAAGCTAAAAATAGAGTTTTAACATACAAGTTTGTAGCGACTTCTTCTTGAAAACTATAAGTGATATTGATATGGGACTTTTTCTAAAATGATCAGCATGACATGATGTTGATCCTAGTCAAAAATCGTTTTGATTCAATGTTAAACATGGCTGCCAGCGGCCATCTTTGTTTACATAGAGTTATATAGTAAAAACTTGTAGCGACTACTTCTCTGAAACTACTTGGCGGATTGTCATGAAACTTTACAGGAATGTTGCTCTTGATGTCTAATTGATCCTAGAAACATTTCAGGTCGGCCGGAAATTCAAGATGGCCGTCACAGCTAAAAATAGATTTTTAAAAAATAAGTTTGTAGCGACTACTTCTTGAAAACTATAAGTGATATTGATATGGACTTTTTCTAAAATGATCAGCATTACATGATGTTGATCCTAGTCAAAAATCGTTTTGATTCAACGTTAAACATGGCTGCCAGCGGCCATCTTTGTTTACATAGAGTTATATAGTAAAAACTTGTAGCGACTACTCCTCTGAAACTACTTGGCGGATTGTCATGAAACTTTACAGGAATGTTGCTCTTGATGTCTAATTGATCCTATCAAAATTTCAGGTCGGCCGGAAATTCAAGATGGCCGTCACAGCTAAAAATAAATTTTTAAAAAATAAGTTTGTAGCGACTACTTCTTGAAAACTATAAGTGATATTGATATGGGACTTTTTCTAAAATGATCAGCATGACATGATGTAGATCCTTGTGGAAAATTATTTTGATTCGACGTTAAACATGGCTGCCAGTGGCCATCTTTGGTTACATAAGAGTTATATAGTAAAAACTTGTAGCGACTACTCCTCTGAAACTACTTCACGGATGTTTATGAAACTTCACAGGAATGTTGCTATTGATGTCTAGTTGATCCTAGAAAAATTTCAGGTCGGCCGGAAATTCAAGATGGCCGCCACAGCTAAAAATAGATTTAAAATAAATAAGTTTGTAGCGACTACTTCTTCAAAACAATAAGAGATATTGATATGGGACTTTTTCTAAAATGATCAGTATGACATGATGTTGGTCCTTGTCGAAAATTGTTTTGATTTGACCTTAAACATGGCTGCTTTGTTTACATAGAGTTATATAATGAAAACTTGTAGCGACTACTTCTTTGAAACTACCTGACAGATTTTCATGAAACTTCACAGGAATGTTGCTCTTAATGTCTTATTGATCTTAGCAAAATTTCAGGTCGGCCGGAAATTCAAGATGGCCACCACGGTTAAAAATAGATTTTCAAAAAACAAGTCTGTAGCGACTACTTCCTGAAATCAAAATCAATCAGTAGAGCTTCAAGGTCATTGACCTCTTGTTTAATGGTGGCCTGGGGGTCCGGACCAATGGTTTTCAAAGTATTTTTTAGTTTAGAGATCATCTTTTAGTTTTTTTAGCAGACAAAAATCGAGGGAATGTCAAAACATGCGGCCTACCTACTAATAACAAATATGTCTGTGTGTAGTTGGACCAGAAAAATTACACAAATATTTAAACAGTCAGCGTGTTTGAACTCGGAGATCCCTTGCATGTGAAGCGGACGCTCTACCGATATCGCCATAAAAGTTAGCTCTGCGGCAAGACAGTTGTAACGTGCTTATAAACCTATCTATGCACCCCAACTGATTCCTACTACGCTTCATGATTTAATACTTAATAAATGTAATTCTTGGTAATCCAGTATCAACACATTTGCTAATACAATCAACCAATGATAAGATCAGTATGTACATGTATGCCGTATTTATTGATTTATAAAAACACATATTAAAACCAGGGCCTCCCCTTGGTTTTTTTTTCTTTCGCAACCACTTTCGCCAAATGAAAAAACTTTCGCCAAATGAAAAAAAAAGGAGCCAAATTTGAGAAATAAGAGCCAAAGTTGGAGCCTTTTTTTGAGCCATTTTTTCATACAATGACGAAGACTTGAAAGCCATTTTCAGAATAAACGGCATATATGCATTGATTCATTTAGGTTCTCTTGTTTTTATAAAATACTTTATTTATACCAACATTATTATATAAATACAAGTAATACTTTAATAATTATTATAAACCAATAGTTTAATAAAAGATGATAACTATAATCATAGTAGTATTATCTTATATTAAGCTATTACAAGTATTATTTGTATTAAAGTTTATATAACTAACATCTTTTAATATTCTTGACTACATGTAGGTCCTTAAACAGATTATGATGATTTCAGTATCAAAGTAAAAACAACAATTTTGTTTTATGATATCATTTAATATTATTAACAATGATTTTTATAATTGCAAGAAAAGAAACAACAACTATTCTTATAATCTTACAATACACTTGCAATATAGTTAGTTACACTGGCAAGATTGTGCTGGGCTGCAAAGTACACATTAACCATGGCAGCAGTCACGGCAGCTTCGCTTTTAGAAATGGCTACTTGGCGGGCCGCATCCATGTTGACAATCATTTTAGCAGCACTGGCTACCTTCATGTGGTCTGAATTTAGAATGAAAAATATATAAGTTTAAAAATATATATAAAAAAAAAAAAATCAATTTAGACTGTATTTATCATCATGTGGTCTGAATTTAGAATAAGAAATATAATTTAAGTACAGACATATTTAAAATATAAAATAATTTTTTTTATTAAAATTGTTAAGATATTATTTTAAACATTAAAAATAAAATTAGCATTAAAACAAGACTACACTCTATGTACCTTTACTTGTTGCATGCTTTGACACATTTTCTTTTTTAATGATTGTACACCCAGAAGTGAAAACGTTAGAACGTTGTGCTTTAATACAAAAGTCACAGTTTTGGATCATAGCGTAGCCAAGCATTTTCATTTTTCCACGAATCCTTAAAATTCTTACAGGTGAGTTCTGAATTTTGGCAAATTTAGAAGGTGGAGTCAGACAAGAATCTAAATCTAGCGGACGTTTACAAGCCATTTTTGCAATTGTAAACTATAGGAAACATACGTTGAGGGTAATTAAATCAATTATGGTCATTGTTCTGATCATCTTTTGTTAAATATTATATATTTCTAAAAATAACAACTAATAACTTACGATTTCTTTCATTTTCAACACCCGACGGAGTTTGCAACACACAAAAACAAACATCAACCATAGTTTCATTTTCGTTGTTTGATCGTCCGCCGATGTTTGTATAAGTGCTTAAAACCCGATATCAAGCTGTGTTGTCTTAATCCTATTATTACTTAATTGCATCAATTATCTTCTCGGAGAGCGTCAGAAAGTTTGTTTACAACTTATTTTCAAGCATCAGAGATTCACAATGTACACGGGTGATCAATCGACTGGTTGTGATAATTTTATCGGTTTTTTGTATGAAGCCAGCGAACGTTATTCTTGTAGTTTAGTGAACCAGTCCATTTTCAATTACTATTTCGCTCGTATCCGCTTACAGCATTGACAATATGTAAATATCGGCTTTTATTTTTTTTCGCAAATAATTTTCGCAAAAGCTTAAAAAAGATCGCAACTTTTGCTCTTCTTTCGCCATTTGCGACATTAGCGAATCACAGCGGAGGCCCAGAAAACATTGCAAGTCGAAATCGGAATTGAACATAAACACATCTTTTTTTTCTTAAAATTTATTTATTGTTAGGGGCGTTTGTTTCAGCCAAAGGTTTTTCTGCAGTAGCTTGAGCAATTTAAATAATACATATATCAATAGTTGAATCAACATTTCCAGTATAAGCGGCCAGGTCAAAGGTAATAGGGGAAAAACCTCTTTCATCATTGAATTCAACATGTAAATACAGTACGGCGTAATGACTATGGGGCTTATAAACCCGATAACGGCAAATAAATGTGAATTATTAACAAACTAAATGCCCAGATACAGGCTTCAGTGTTTTTTTTTACTAGACCCAATCCCATTTTGAAAAATTTCAATGAATTAGTGACATATTTTTACAACGATTGCGACAGAAGTAACTATCTGTTTTACCGGCGTTGAAAACGAAAGTACCCGCTCCGCGAAAATTCAAATAAATTGGTTTTAAAATATTCATTGAGTATATTGCCGGTCAAAACAATTACTTTTATTGAAATGGTATAGTTTTACTAAAAGAACAAAACATTTTTATTGGGAAAATACATCGAAATACAAACAGTAAAATCTAATAAGAAGATAGAAAGAAGGAGAAAACAACAAAGACGAGGAAATAAACTAAATTGCATTTTATGGAGGGAATGTGACATGAGTTTGTTGTCATAAACAGTCTCGACTTTAGAGAGGTTACTTTTTTTTTTTACAGAAATATATCTACTTCATGTACTTTGTGAGCAGGATGAGGGGGTTGGGGAGGGGATGGAGGAAGATACAGAGGAAGTAGATCTATATAAGATCACTGATCTGATAGTGACAGGAACTAAAGAAAGTACCTTACAAGTGCAGGTTCAGGGTTCTCAATAGACTTTAAAAGTGAAGAGTCATATGACCCTTGACTCAAATATCCCAAGGGTCAAAATTGAAATGTCAAAAGTCAAATATAAATCAAACAAATTGAAGCGCCGTTTTATAAAACATCATTTAATAACTTTAATTTTAGTGAATTCTGTAAATATTGTATTGGCAAGAAAAGTGTGCAAGGATATGCATTTGAACTTAAAAAACTACTATTCCATTTTTTAATAATGTGTCATTATGTCAAAGATTCAAAGTTATGTAAGGCTGTTTTTGATAAATTGGGGTCCACATTTGTTAATATTATAAGTTATTGGTGTTATTATTTATTATAAGTTATTGGTGAACATTATTATAAGATAAGCTCTCTTATTTTCTGCTTCTTCGGGGTCAGACAGTGCACCCTCAGACGGTGCATCCCCAACAGGCCGTTTCGTAGACTGCGATGACATAAGGTCAAAAAAAGAAAAAAGAATGTGTTTCCTATTGTATGCTCTAAAAGAATTCACATATATTTATGTCATAAACCCCATACAAGTTGATGATGCAACTGAAAGTTTCTCTGTGATGTCAGCTTAGCTCGATATATTGTGATAAATCATTGTTCAGAACAATTTTTTTTTTTTTTTTTTACATAAAGTTTTAGGTTCGGCCCCTTACAAATAGGGTAGGTCGGGTCACTGGAAACACAGATATATATTTTTTTTGCTTAAACGAAAATATACTTCTTTGCGCCATTTGTGTATTGAACATACATAAATTAATAAAGTCCGTTACTCGATAGCACAAAAATAGTATGTAAACACAAAATATCACAATGCTTAATGTCGTAGGTCAGACCACTGGAAACACAGATATATTTTTTTTTTGCTTAAACGAAAATATACCTCTTTGCGCCATTTGTGTATTGAAAATACATAAATTAATAAAGTCCGTTACTCGATAGCACAAAAATAGTATGTAAACACAAAATATCACAATGCGTAATGTCCGGTAAGTTTTGACTGAACAATATCTCAGGTAAAAAAACTCTGTTTATGTACATTTTGCCGATTTATAAATATTTAAATTTTCCTCATTAAAATTATATTTCTTTGTTCTTTAAAACGTGCTTTAAAGGTGAAATATAGCGTGTATTTTGAGTATATATTCGGAAATATACGTATATAATATACAATATTTTCAAATCTTACACTTATTGGTTGTCCCGTTTTCTCACAGTAGCCAATTTTATCCCATAGCGCAAACGCTTCGAGTTTCGCCCTTTTTGAAGACAGGTAAGTGACACGTGATCCTGTGACGTCATTGGTACCAAACGATTCGCTGTGTCGCATTGAGTTGTATAGTATTGTCTATGTAGGATTACGTTTTATGGTACTTGTTAAAAATGCCGTGTGTTGTTGCTGGGTGAAAAAGTTTGCATAAAGAAGGACAAGATAATAACCTAAGTTTTTTTCGTTTCCCTAATCGAGATAATGATATATGAAGATTTGAAGTGTGGGTAAACGTTACCGAAGAAAATCGCCCGACTCGTCGAGAAAGTGGGAACCTACGAAAGGCGCGCGAGTTTGTAGCAAACATTTTGAGTTGACTTCGTGGGAAGTCCATCCTTTGGTTTCATTATCTTTGAATTTGGAGAACAAAAGGCCATGCAGATTAAAATCAACAGCGGTACCAACGGTATTCGACTATAAAAATGAGAAGTGCATAACCCCGCCTTCTACAAGCAAGTTGTATTCGCCTATTCGACCGGCGTTGAGGAAATTCATACAAGAAGTAAGATTGAAATTAATGTTCAATTATCTTAGCACCTCATCGGGTATACGTATGATAAATTGAAGAAAGGTGTATAGTCTTAGATCTTTATATACACCGTGAATGTTTAGCTGTTGAATTAGAAGCATGCGTCTTTACGTGAATCAACGAAGAGTTGACGGCGCTAATATTATGTAGCCGTCTTTTTTTAAAAGATTGCTAAGAACGTTCAGCATATAAATTTAAATGAATCCGGTGAAATAAATACTGTGTCTTTGTTTCCAAATTTTAATTTTAATAATTTTAAATTATACACCCTCTTCTGCCAATAGTATTATAGATATATATTATCAACATATATAGGGCTATGGATTTGAAAAAAAAAAAAAATGTTTCATGGATATTTATAACAAGGCAGAAAATTAATAATATTACTAGCTTTTATATTAATTCAGTATTTTTTTATGGCAAAGCAACAACAATAACGCCTCTTAGCTCGTGCAATAAGTAAAACAAGTATAATAGAATAATATACTTTATATTATGGTAATTTGATATATTTGGTCTGTTTTCGATCTGTATACTTACTAACCGTCTATATCGTTCTCATAATACATTTGGCTATATTATTTAAATCATAGTATTTTTCTCTCTTTGTGCGCGACAAATATCATGTGATATATCCGTCTTGTGCAATACGCGTCTGCCCTCGGCGGTATTTCACCGCTCAAGTAATTGCAATAAACAGGAAATACATCATAAAACTAGGTTTCCCTAAATGGTGCCTGCTTTTGTGATATACCGACGTATGTACGCAAATTAGGCTGCACTTCAATAGTGCACCGCAATATTTTATTAGTCTGTATTGATATTTGGGGGCACGTGGAGACTAGAGAGCGTGTCATATTGCAAACACCGCTTCTAGAGTGTTTGGTGTTGATGGCGACTTATGGCAAATATATAATACTATAGCAATTATGGCGCCGAAATTATATGCTGTTTCATTTATTATTGTTTTTATTCATTTTTTATCAATTATGGATAATATCTAATAAATATATTTGTTCCATGTCTACTTATCGGCATAAAAAAAATCTGACGCTCGTATTACCATAGAGTTACATACATATATATCCATGTATTAATTAATGTATAGTTACAGACCAGGTCCATTCATTCGGAATATACTACCTTTCGCGGTTAATGTGTATGTACCAAGATATTGCAGTGTTGCGGGTGACTTACTGTCAGATTTCGATGAAAACAATGTTTACGTTGTTTTTTTGTTTGTTGTTGCTGTAAGTGTATAAATACGCTATTTTGTTAGATTAGTGAATAGTGTAATAAACCACTGAACGTAACGAATGACATGACACGATAGCTCTCAATTTGCACCTGCACCGCGTACGACTTCATCATCAGTTGATGATTCCGATGTATTTTCGTCCTCAGACACGTATTCTGGCTCCAAACCTAAAGGTTGCACATGGTGTAACCGTTTTATCACGGGCATTTCCTCTGACATCGCTTAATTCTCACATTTTCACACAAGGTATACTGTTTTGCGTTCAGTCCCAATGTAAACAAAAAATAGTTTGTTCCCAATGACGTCATTTCCGGTAATTCGCGCAAGAGTTTTTCCCCTTAGATTTCTTTCGATTTTTTAGCAATGCCTGTTCGTCTTTTCGGTTTTTATCTTTAAAAACATATTTTCACTAAACATACATCAATAGCATAGTAAACATCATATTTATAATGATATTTAATAATTAAAAACATATCAACAACGGATTTGTTGATTTAGGACAAATTTCATCTTTAAACAAAATTAACAAACAACAAAATAAAGTCAATTTTATTTTTGCCAATTGAATCATTTCACATGCTTGACCGCTAGCATTTGTTTTATCTCAGTTCGGTCTAATTAACCGGTAATCAATCAGAAGCCAGTATCAGTCAATTAAACAGTTAATCCAATCAAGTCATAATAGTCTCCACCCGCAAAAAGCATCATAAACTTCAAAGATAATCGTTAAATTATTAACACAATAGCAGCGATTAGATTACACATTGACACCATGTACAGACAGGTTATTTCCGCCTCTGTGCCAAAAGATTTTGAATTTGATTGGTCGAGAGGCGATTAAGGTCGTCAGGCAAGGTGTCAATCACTGTTATGCAGCGCATGCTCATTGTTGTGATGTTTGGACTATCGAAAATAGGTACATGTGTATTGTATTGATGCTTGGAAGCAAATACACGCGCGTCATAAAAATGCACAGGTGGTAAATTAGCTGCGTCAGAATTGGGTCATATTGAATTTCCATGTGTCAAAACGCGTGTGTACGCGTCTATTGAGAACCCTGCAGGTACAGTTGCTGCCACGCGGATTACGACTTTTTCGCAGCCTCCCCGCGGCCGTTTTTCTATCGAAGTCACAAATCCCCGCGATCTTACCGCGGATTGTCACCCGAAATATCGCGAGGATTCCCCGCGACTGTAAAAATCGCCGCGATTGCAAAATCCAGTCTCGAAAGAAAGAAATCACCGCGATTCTCCGTGATAGATTCGCGGGGGAAATTAGAGCACGGATCAATGAAAAATGTAATAAAAATGATAAATACAATGAACAATTTTGGAAGCAATAGGTATTTCAAACTTTTAATGCATTTAATAACGTGTGTTTTTCGTTTTTGTTTTCCAAAATACACATTTCTCTTGACCGGACATAAATTGGCTACCCACAATCCTTTGCGATGTGTGTACCTATTAACAAGTCGGCACTAATCAGTGCTCAAAGAAAATTATTTTAAGAGACAGGCCCAGGGCTTGTTGCTTCTGAAAATGGACAGGCCCCGATTTGAAATGGACAGGCCCTGATTTGAAATGGACAGGCCCTGATTTAAAATGGAAAGGTCCAATATTTTTTTCTTATTGGAAATGTGTCTTTATTCACTTTTATAGCACACATTAATTTTGTTACGTATGTATTAATCAAGCTCAGAACCTCCTCTGACTATATTTTTCTTTTTTCTTTACCATTTCGTTTAAAATATGTTAGAATAGAATATTACATAGTAATTTATAACCAATGCAAAGGAGAGTACTAGCACTTTTGCTTTTAATAATCAGAGCCGACTTGGTGAAACTGGAGCTTAACTTGGAGCCAAATTTTTAATCAGGTTTTATGAGACTATCAGAGCCTCCTCTGGCTATATTTTTTCTTTTTGTCACCTCTTTCTCCAAGTAAAGAATTAGGAGCATAGACTAGAATTCATTTAAAAGTAGGATTCCAGGAACTCCTTACACCTTAAATAATGAATAGAAATATACTTTATACCTGTATTTATACATATACAGTATATTTTTCTTTCCATCAACATGTATTTGTAAAGGACAGTTTTTCTTATTTGATTATGTAAAAAAAAAAAAAATAAAAAAAAAATATCCGAAATTATGTACCATCCGAATTACTATGACACCGCACTTTCACGGCCCGAACATTTCACAAACATTCAATCGAAATACCATCAATAATGATTTTTGTTCATGCATTAGTGTGTTTTTAATGACAAAAACGGTATTTCTTATCACAAAGGAAAGAAAACACAACCCTAATAGCAGAATAATGAGTTTTATGTCAACAATTGTCGACCTCAAAGTTGTGACAAACTGCCGACACGAAGCCAGGCAAAATATTCAAACTTCTTATTGTTTCAATGTGTGTATAACACATTTTAATTACTTTATTGCAAGTGTTTTCACAGTTCACAATACACATGGGAGTATTTTGTCTTGAGGAACTTGAGCTTGAGATCCAGTAAAACTGATTTTTTTGGGGATTTTTTTTTTTTTTTTTTTTTTTTTAGACAGGCCCGACGGGCTCCTCGTCTGCAAAATGAGACAGGCCCGGAATGGATTTCGAGGAGCCCCGGGCGTCGGGCTATCCTATTTCTTGAGCACTGCTAATAACGGGTTTATGACCCGGAATTCTTTACAATTTTTCGGATTATTTCTGACTAAAGAACACATCGATGTATTAATAACCAACAGCAGAATAGTAAAATATGTTAAAATAACGATTAATTAAAAAAATATAATTCTAATTTCCAGTATAAGATTTGAATTTTATGTTCAGTCACCGCGAAGTCTGTAATAGGAACCGCCATATAACTATCGTGACCCAGTATACATTATCCGGGCATTTGAATTTTCCGAAAACAAAAATAAAATTGTCTTCTGCTTCGGGTTTTTAATAGTTATTGAATAATAATGCATTAAATTGACTGCTGAAGATAAATCGCGGCGATGGCCTGCGATTTCACACCTGGGTAAAGCGGTGTGCGAATCAAAACAGATCACAGCGAATCGCGGTGATTGTGTCGCGGTGGAAAAAATGTATTATCCCCGCGATGAGCGGGCTGTCCGCAGATCGCGGGGACAAAATCAGTGTGTCCGCGGTAAGATAAAATCGCCGCGATGAGTGGGATTAGTCATAATCCGCGTGGCAGCAACTGTATATGTAAAAGATAATTCAACATGGAGATAATGAGCTAGTTAACAATAATTTAATGAAATAATTAACTGAGATATATATTTTCAGAAGTAGAGATAGTGTTATAGTATAGGTTATATATTTAGAAGCTTCTAAATATTATTATAAAATATATAACCTATACTATAATACTATCTCTTCTTCTCTCTATCCTTTCTCTATTCTATTGTAACAAGGGCCTGTGCTTTTCAGAGAGACAGAACATTTAAGACACATAATTTGTTTCATTCTGTTTAAAACTGACCTTAAATAAGCAAACTAAATGAAAATTGTCTTCTTTCAGTCTGCTGCAACAAAGCATTAATGATACAGTGTAGTACATTAAATCTATATTAAGGTGGTTTGATAAGAAATCAACTTCCTTCAAATATATTCAAATGGTTGAAAGAAACCTTGGAATATATATCAACATGTTGGCTGTGTTAATTGTATGGCACTGCTTTTTTACCACAATAAATGTATTTTTAAAATACTAATTCATTAAAATTGTAAATAATAAGATATTGATATCTGGGCGACCAAAATTTGACTTGTACGCGCCCATGTGGCGACCAAAAATATCTATCCAAAAACCGGAAAAAGGGTAATCATTCAACACAAACATTTAAGTTCGAGGATTTTACCCCGCAGATTTTGCTTTGGTCCCGTGAACTACGTACTTTTGGCCGAAATAGACAAACCCTTAACAAAATAATAACAAAACAAACGTTTGTTTTTATTTTTCCACTGCGGAAACCAGCGTTTTTTTTCACCATTTTGGGAATGGGTCCGTGGCCAGTCAAATTGGGAAAAAACACGCGATATTTCTCAAAATTGGGAAAAACACGCGTTTTTTCTCAGAATTGGGGAAAATGTTGTTTTTGTATTTTGTGAAATATTACATATTTATTGATGATTTACATAATAAAATATTTTCACAACTGCAAGGTTTCAAGTTTTTATTGTATTTCACTGTGTTGTTACAGGATAATTTCCCTGTTTTTGTTGTCCCTGAAAATGTTAACAATGCTGTAAATGTAAAGTTCATTGTCATTTAGGGTTGCACCAGATTCTCTGCATATTCTCCTGACCGAGGAAAGAGTTTCCTGGCCCAGACGATTTCTGTTATTCGTCCTTTATTTAGTATTAACCCATCGCTCACTGAGGCGCTTGTTACATAGTAAAATATACTAGCGGTAAAGCGTTTCTGCAACGCATAAACAACATGGCGTCGTCCTCGGGTGACGAGGCTGTGTTTTGTGTTTCAATTTACACAGAAAAGCAGAAGAAACGTACAACCCTGGTAAAAAACTTTATTAAGAAGATTAATCTAAAACAGGACTGGGAAGATCTATTACATCTGTGTATTGAGAATATCCCAGGAGAAAAATTGACGGAAAAACAACTTCGATTTAGGAAGTATTTAGTTGGAAATTGGGAAAAATTGTCAATTTTTTCAATTGGGAATGGGGCCGTTTATCGGTTATATAAGGTAAAAAAACGCTGGAAACAAGACAATGTTCGAGATGACAATGTTCGAGATGTTGCGATGTACGGTTTCCCACAAAAATGCATGTTCAATCTCTACCCAGAGTACACTCGTTCCTCATTTGATATATATGTGAGTGCAAGGAACGATAACTCTGCGTGGAGATTGCTGCATGTTACGGTACTCTGCGCTTCGAATGTCAATTTGAAATTGAATGCAAGAGTACAAGTAACATGGTATAAAATCAACATTAAAACAGACATGGTAGTGTTTATTTTACACATGATCATAAATCTGTGTTATAATTTGAAGGGGAAATAATTAGGTTTCACTTCCGGTTTTTGGATATTCTAAAACGCTGTGCTTTTGATTAATAAAAATGCGGAGCTTTTAGAAATCAATACTAATTATATGGCAGAGAATCTTGTTGAAAAGGTCTCGTACATTAATTTTTAAAACATTATGTCAACATAAAATATTTATGACAAAATAAAATATTAATTTAATAATATCTAATCTTTTTTAATATTTTATTACAATAATTTACATATTCTAGTTGTGATCATTTATAATAAAACTCATTAACAATACTATTTATAATTAAATAGATAAACTTGGACTTGTAATGATCAGTAATGTTGTTTATAATATTCAATAAATACGGAGTAATGGCATGTAATTGTTCATAAATTATGCACCAGAGTGGCAAAATAAAATAATATTTTGTTGGGCCACTAACCTTTGGGCTGGGCCCTTAAAAATTCTATGTCAGGGGCCCAGCTGGCTCCTAGCTAAATAGAGTTAGTCTGTGCCCCTGCATTTGGTTAAAACAACTGGTTAAAACAGTCCTTTCTGGCTGAATACAATCAGGGTTCTCCACAGGATTATTTTCAAGCATAGTGGCATTTCCCGTGTGGTGGGGGAGGGTACGGGAGGGGTAAACCCCCTCCTGTGTTCGATTTTTTTGGCTTTTAGTAACTGCCTGTATTGACGGTGAGGCACTCTTTTGTGTGATATTAGTGATGTTAGGAAGCCATATACAATTATATATTTATGATAATAAACAATATAATAAATAATCCATGTTTTAAGACTTTTATTTTTAAAAAAAAACTCATAAAAATATTTACTAAAATAAGTTCATACACAATAATACATACACAATAATACAACTTACACATCAACACAACATGCAACATCTGAAATACATACAATAAATACTAATAAATAATCCACGTTTTAATACACGATGAAGAAGAAAACATACATACAAAGATTTATTATAAGTTAATACACAATAATACAACATATACATCAACACATCATGCACACATATAATACCATCAACTACACAATATTCATACCTGGAAATAAAACAGCACATTTGATAATACTTAAAAAATATAAAACCTTAGCACTCAAATAAATCCAACACAAGTTAGCCCATTCAGTGTCACGACTTGTACAAATTAGCTAGCAGTTCCTATTCAGATGCTTGACCTTATAGGTCTGGCCTAGTGCCATTCTTCCACTGCCCTGTCATATTCAAACTTTGATGGAGGTGGGCCCTGCATTGTTACTGCCAGCAGTGCGTTGAGAACTCTGTTACACAGAGTTGACCTGTGCTGTCTTAAGTCTTTTGAGTGTAGAGAATCCCCTCTCGTAATCTGCTGTTGATGTTGGAAGAAGCAGACCAACAGCTGCAATATTGTACAAGTTGGGATGAGACTCCTGTAGCTCTGTCATTCTGTGTAACCTCCCTCACTTGTCTCCACTCGATCATCATTGAATCTTCATCCAGGTTAAAGTGGCGGGCCAAAGTCTGAAGAAACATATATAAATAATTTAATATATTATAAATATATAATAGACCAACACGCTAAATATTAGTAATAACTGAATTATTTTTGTTTCATTTTGTAAGTTATTTCTAGTATTTTTGTTTTCAAAATATTGACAAGCTTTGAAGTAAACAGATAAATAAACAGATAACTACCTTCATTTTTTTTTTTTCTTCAAATTACCAGATATTATCCCAAAATTGCTACTTATTTTATTTATTAAGGCATAAACTTAAATCAAATGACAATCAAAACAATTATACTTACTTACGCAAAACAAACAAACTCTTGTGTCATGATGAGCACATCGCATCTTTCATTTCCGTCTTGAACAATTCATAACTTTCACATGACATCATCAAAATAAATTGACCAATCAGTAATCAATAAAATAAAACACCTCCACATTCTGGTAGGGGGTAAACTCGGTGTTTATCGTTGGTGACTTTAGCCCTTTATAAAACTAGTTTATAGTGATAATTATATTAAAAGCTTTATTTTTTGTGTACATCTATGTATCTTCTTTTGGTGTTGTCGATTTTAAAACAGCAATATGGATACATTTAATTTAAATCATGGTCTAATGTTTTCATTTTTCATATAGAATTGGGGATAAAGTCCGAGTAAACCCCTTTATTTTCACCTACTGAATATTGTTATGATTTGTGTTATGATTTGTGTTATGAGTTTTACATACTGTATTAGTTTGATTAAGATACTGTATTAGTTTGATTAGTTTTGTATTCAATGTATCCGATATAGGTTCCTCGTTGCATGCTTAGTATCATTTACATAGAACAGGCATGCCTGTGTCTGCTAAATAAGTTATGACTGTCATAGCACGGGCATGCCTGCTAAATGATTTATGACTGTTAATGACAGAAGTTCACTGGTGAAAGTTCACTGGGATGCAGCATCTAGGTTAAAGCTTAGCAATGGCCTACATGCTAACTCATTAATATTCTTAAGGTTAAAGCCCTATAAAAAGGGCCGCACGCATGCATTGAGTCAGTTTTTAGGTAGGGAGCTTTTAGTTAGGATTTTGGATGTTATTTAGGACTTAGATTGGATTTTATTATTCTTCATTATCATTGTTAAAGTTGTGTTTGAAATTATCATTGATTTTTATAATAGAAATAGTGTTATAAAAGTAGAAAATAAAAGTGTGTAACCAAACAGTGGATTTATGTGTGATTTAAACTTCCAACTTTGAGGACACAACAAGTTATATATAACAAATATAACACTTTTCCCAACAATATCTCAACCTACCGGAAGTTGACCAGATGTGAAAGTTATGAATACACGTAAGCCGATACACAAACTGCCAAAACTAACAAACTTTCCAGTTCAGCTGCTTTAAGTTACATTCTTCCATCCCAATTATCTCCCAATTACTGATTAATCCACAACAACCCGACATAATCCAATCAACTCGTAATAATTGCAATTTGTTGTCAACAATCCACTTTATCACACGCGTGTTATCGCACCTTCTGCATACTGCATAGATCAGTCACGTGTTACTTGTGTGTATTGTTTGACGTGAGTTTATGAATTTGTGTACCGCGCTCTGGTTTTTAAGCATAGTGGCGCAGTTGAGGCACCGCGGGATGTAAGATTTTGGAAGTCAAGCGCAGCGGCTCCGCTGTGCTTAAATGGCCTGTGGAGAACCCTGATACAATGTACAATGTAGATCTACAGTATTATTAATTATATTTGCATTTGTGATAATTAATTCACTTGATTATTGATGACAATATTTTAAACTTATGAATAGTAGCTAATGAATAGGCTACATGTATTAAATACATGTGAATACTAAACTACATGTATATACATATTATTTGTCTACAGTCTTCCTGGTGTTTCTTTACACATGGTCCTATATTTAAAAGTGTATATTAGATCTAAGAATAAAAGTCAAGCATTCAAAGTAAGGCTTAAAAGAAAAAAAGTGCTTGTTTCCGCTAACCCGACCGACCCTATTATTTAGCCACTGACCCTAACTTTTTTTATTGCAAAAAAAATTTATTAAAAAAATAAATAATTCATTAATAATAATTAAAAATAAATAATTTAAAACAAAAATAAATAATAATAAAAAGTTGAACCCATGAACCAAGGTTTCTTATGGAGATAAAAAAAAAATTATATTCCTCCAGTGAGATTTGAACCCACGACCCCTGGGGTGTACATGACCAAATATTGAAAAAGGGTCATAACCATGTATTGTATAGGTAGTAATACTTTCCCCAGTATTTTTTATCATATTAAAAGTGTTTTTTTATTAACAAAAATAAGGTCATTAATAATTAAAAAAAAAAATGTTTTTTGCCTACCTACCTACCCTATTTTTTTTGAAGCTGTTGGTGGAGACAAACCATATTTTTTTTGAAGCCTAATATATGTTTGGGTGTGTTTTGGCATTGAATTTACATCTCATATTTGACTTTTTACCTGTTTGGTGTAGCCCCCAACAGTACTCACAAAAAAATATTTTAAGAGACAGGCCCAGGGCTTGTTGCTTCTGAAAATGGACAGGCCCTGATTTAAAATGGACAGGTCTTGATTTAAAATGGAAAAGTCAAATATTTATTTCTTAGTGGAAATGTGTCTTTATTCACTGTTATAGCACACATTTGTTACGTATGTATTAATCAAACTCAGAACCTCCTCTCACTATATTTTTCTTTTTGCTACCGCTTTATGCTCCCTAGTCAGCGGACTTATTTACCCCTTCGTTTCAAATACGTTTGAATAGAATATTACATAGTTATAACCGATGCAAAGGAGAGTACTAGCACTTTTGCCAAACGATAATAATCAGCCGACTTGGTAAAACTAGAGCCGAACTTGGAGCCAAATTTTTAATCAGATTTTATTAGACTATCGGGGCCTCCTCTAGCTATATTTTTCATTTGTCAAAGTTAAAGAATTAGGAGGCTAGACTAGAAATCATTTAAAAGTAGGATTCCAGGATCTCCTTACACCTTACACATTGATAAAAGAAAGAATGATGGATTAAATAATGAATAGAAATGTTTTTCTTATTTGATTATGTAAAAAAAAAAAATATCCGAATTTATGTACCATCCGAACTACTATGACACCGCAATTTTACGGCCCAAAAATTTCACAAACATTCAATCGAAATACCATCAATTACTAACTTTTTTTCATGCATTAATGTGTTTTAAATGCAAAAAATTGTATTTCTTATCAAAGAGGAAAGGAAACACAACCCTAATAGCAAGATAATGTAGTTTTATGTCAATAATTGTCGATCTGTTGCGACAAAATGCTGACACGAAGCCAGGCAAACTATTCATACTTCACACACATTTTAATTACTTTATTGCAAGTGTTTTCACAGTTCACAATACCCATGGGAGTATGGAGGATCTTGAGATCAAGTAAAGTAGATTTTTTGGATTTTTTTTTAGACAGGCCCGACGGGCTCCTTGTCTGCAAAATGAGACAGGCCCGGAATGGATTTCAAGGAGCCCCGGGCGTCGAGCTATCCTACTTCTCGAGCACTGCCCAAATATGATTTTACATAATCTTGGTTTGATTCATATTTACATGAACAATTACAGATACCCTGCTTTAATTATTATATGTGCCTGAATAAACTGTTGTGCTGCCACTAAATATTACATTTCATACACATTTACTGAGCTGACTATGGGATGCCGAGTTGTCCGTTGTCCGTCCGTCCGTCTGTCTGTCAGTCTGTCCGTAAACTTTTTTTTGTAGCGACTACTCCTCTGAAACTACTGAATATCCGGATTTTCATGAAACTTTACCGAAATGTTGCCCATGAAGTCTAGTTGATCCTAGCAAAAATTCATGTTAATGTGAAATCCAAGATGGCCGCCAAATCTAAAAATAGGTTTTTAAAAAACAAGTTTGTAGCGACTACTTCTTGAAAACTATAAGTGATATTGATATGGGACTTTTTCTAAAATGATCAGCATGACATGATGTTGGTCCTTGTCGAAAATCGTTTTGATTCGACGTTAAACATGGCTGCGGCCATCTTTGTTTACATAGAGTTATATAATGAAAACTTGTAGCGACTACTACTCTGAAACTACTTGACGGATTTTCATGAAACTTCACAGGAATGTTGCTTTTGATGTCTTATTGATCCTAGCAAAATTTCAGGTCAGCCGGAAAATCAAGATGGCCGCCACGGCTAAAAATAGATTTTCAATCTAAAAATAGGTTTTTAAAAAAACAAGTTTGTAGCGACTACTTCTTGAAAACTATAAGAGATATTGATATGGGACTTTTTCTAAAATGATCAGCATGACATGATGGTTATCCGAGTCGAACATTATTTTGATTCAATGTTAAACATGGCTGTCAGCGGCCATCTTTGTTTACATAGTTATATAATGAAAACTTGTAGCGACTACTCCTCTGAAACAACTTGACGGATTTTCATGAAACTTCACAGGAATGTTGCTCTTGATGTCTTATTGATCCTAGCAAAATTTCAGGTCGGCCGGAAATTCAAGATGGCCGCCACGGCTAAAAATAATTTTTCAAAAAACAAGTCTGTAGCGACTACTTCCTGAAATCAAAATCAATCAGTAGAGCTTCAAGGTCATTGACCTCTTGTTGTAATGTTTTAAAAAAACTACTGGTGGGAATTTTATGTCGACAACCCTTGATATAAGAGCCGTTTTAGCCAGTAGAGCATCCACAGGCCCTCTTGGGCCTCTTGTTTTTAATAGAATGGCATTTTGTTTTTAAACAAATGCACTTAAATGTCATCTCAGCGAACGGCAAACTCGATTGTTTTTAGTTGCTAAAATGTTTACAAACTTTTATTTAAGCATCATTGACGTTTTTATTTTTAAGTCCAGCGAGACATATGAATCCACGGATTTCTTGTTTAAATAAAAAAAAAAATCAAGATAAAAAAGTAATGCTCAACTTTCTTTAAAGACATTTCTTTCAAAACAAGTAAAAAAATATATAGTTTGTTTGTTTCTTTTTTCTTGCATGTTCTGTTAATATTTAACTAAACCCTTTTTAAAAAAAAAACTATGTTTGCATGCCGTCGATGTTAAAATGTTTTAAAAAAAAAAAATATCCCTACCTACCGACCCACCCCTAAAAGCCATGGGTCGGAAACTGCAAACAAACAATTTTTTAATGGTGGCCTTACACTCATTTTGGAGTCATTGTGACATTTTCACTGTTAAATATTGTACCCACTATTTTGACACAGAGATCGAACATAAAATTAGCTCAGTATCTACTTTTGTATATGTAAAACAAAAATCTTTTCTTTTCTATAGCAAAAGGATAAATTCTACTCCGAGCTACCCATACCCCCTATTTTGTTGACAACAAAAAATGATAACAAATGACGGAAAAAATATGAAAAAGACATTTTTGCTTAAATTTTTAAATGTTTCCATCTTAAATCCTACATTATATTCATAGTTACTAAAATGCAAAAAATTAAACAATTCTGTTGTGAAATAAAACTATGATTTCTTAGACTGGAAAATGTGCGTTAATACGGATATCATGTAGAGTGAGGACTTGATGAATATAATTTTTGACACGGATGTGTTTAAATATGTTATGAAAATAAATACTGAAAAGGGGATCCGTTGTAAGGGACAAATGCAAACAAGGGACACAAGTACATGTACCAGACTAGATTTTATTGAGTCTGTTCATAAGAGGTAATATAAGGTGCAACACCTCTAGTGCCTTAATAGCACCGGCTTAAGCGGTGAATAGCACTTCCATCTAATGTACTTGCTTTTATTTATAAAGATAAATTAATAATGTCCAGTGAAAGATGGTCAACAGCAACTAAGTAACAAGAGGAACAGTTTGAAATATAGTTATGCTATGTTGAACGGTAAATTTCACAGAAACGAATTCTTCACACGTAAATATCACTAATTGAAAATGTGACATATACGTTTGACTTTTTTAAAACGTTTTCGTACGAACGTATTTTTCACAGCCAGCTGGCAGAATACAGTTTATCGCTTATCATAAAATTGGTATGTTAACAGTCTAGCTGCCACATTTTTCAAGCAATCTTGACCAACCTTGGATAAAACATAGATGACCAAAAGATTTCGGCCAAGTTCGATTATGGGACAGATCGTACAAGTATGACCAGAGTTATGGCCCATGATTTAGCAAAAATGCCATATTCTACCTTGTTAACACACTACAGTAGAGTCAATTATTGACCAATCTGAATCATATTAAGATAGAATGTGAATGTTTATAAAATGCAAGCTAAGTTTGAGTTTCGGTCATATCGGCCGAGTAACACCAAAGTTATTTGCCTTGATTTAGCAAGAAACTGTATTTGATCTTGTTAACACTCTAGAGGCTTTATTTCAAGACCAATCTTAATAATATTTGGACAGAATGTGTTTGACTATAAGATCTCGGTCAAGATCGAGTATGGGCTAGAAACGCCAGAGTTGTTATTGCCCTCGATTTAGCAAAAATGTCATATTGCATTTGGTCAAGTTAAACTTTGGCTTACATGGGATCTATAAAAGCAGAGTTATGCGCCCCTGATTTAGCAATGGTTGTTCTATTGGTTTTCCAAGCAATAACTCATATAATACAGCACATGCAAGTACCAAATTTGGTATGTGGATACATATTGGGATGCTGAGATGTTGGGTGCCAAAACTGGGCAGGGCTTTTTTCAACAAAATTGGGAAGAGGCCTGTCCATTTTGGGAAAAAAGAACACGCTTATTTCTCATTTTGGGAAAAATACAAGGTTTCATAAATTAAGTAAATATGACCTTAATATACTTTATTTATATTGTCATCCATTATTTACCATAATTAGTAACTTTTCCAAGTCGGAATTTACTTAGCAGCCAAAAACACACTGCAGAATTCATGCTTTTTCTCAAATTCTGAGAGACTGCTGTTTTCCGATTGGGAAATATTTCTGCCACAGTTGGGAAAAAACAGTCCAATTTTCTGTTGGGAAGAGGCCCTTTACAGGCCTCTGTTATATAAGGTAAAAAAGCCCTGCTGGGTCACTGTGATCTTGACCTTCAAGGTCAGAAATAGAAAAATCTAGTAAGGACCATAACCCATAGATCATACTACAGCACCAGAGGTACCAATATTGGTACGTTGATTCATTTTAGGACGACAGAGTGCCACGTACCATTATTGGATCACTGTGACCTTGACCTTCAATGTTAATTTAGAAATGGCTTCTCGGGCCTATAACTACTAAGGTACACACAGGTACCAAATTTGTTGAGCTTTTGAGTTCAGGTTAGCGATTTAGAGCCATCATGACCCTCTTGTTTTCTTTTCTGTTTTTCTAATATTTGTGTCACGCCCGCTTGCGGTCAGCTTGACATAGTCGTCACAATGACAGTTCGGTGTATGTGCGTTAGTCCGTCTGTCTGATTTTGTCCAGGCTGTAGCTTCCTTATGCATTGAGGGATTTTCAAATAAGTTGACAGCAATGTTCTTTATAAGGAGACCCCGTGTCTCAAAGGTCAAGGTCGCACTGGCGGGCTGGACATGTTGCCCTTGGGCATCTAGTTTAAAAGAAGGATGATGGTTTTCTTCCTCCCGCATTTATTTTACAGTATATCCCAAGTGACACAATGTTGTGTTGTATTGAACTGTTTTAAAATAGATGTTATGGTCACAAGAAAATTGTGATAATTGCGCACAATTGGTATCTGTACCCATTTTGTACACTTTTTATACTTTTTTCTCAATAGAAACGCTTGGGCCGGGGCAAAACTAGGGTAGATCGGGTAACCCTAAACACGCATAATTTTATTCTGCCTTAAGATATAGTTATATTCTAACATATTCGGAAACATGTTCAATGGTATTTATTCGTGTCATGTCTGCTATCATAAAAAAGGACTACAGAAGCCCGATGTTTCGATAACGAAGCGAAAAGATGCGACGACGAAGCGCGAAGTGCGATGTCTGCACCTTCGCGCATCGCCATTGCACATTCGCGCAACGCTATCGCACCTTTGCGCTTCGCCATAGCACCTTCGAGCACCGCCATCGCATCTTCGTGCATCGTCATTACGTATTCTGGCACCGAAATCGCACCTTCGCGCATCACTATTGCACCTTCGCGCATCGCCATTGCACAAACGCGCAATGCCATCCCACCTTCACGCATCGCCATTGCACCATCACGCATCGTCATCGCAGCTTCCGCTTGGAGCATCGGCCTTTAGGCAATTCACGAAAACACGATGATGGAGCACGAAGACGCACTGGAGAAGGGCGAAGAACACGATTCAAAATTTCAAAATTATTTCGCGCTTCGCCGTTTCTTCCTAATGGATCGTATGAGAGAAAACCAAAAACGTACACCGTACAGTTGTACACAAGCCAAATGTATACATTGCTTGTTGCCGTTAAAACTGCACACCGTTAATGGGAATTCAATTCTATTCTACTCTATTTTTCTTTTTTTTTTCTTTTTTATTTTTCTTTTTTTTTTTTTTTTATTCTTATTCAGTATTTACATAAAAACAAATATATAGACATGAAATACAACATTGTAACACTATATGTGGACATATTCCACCATTTTGTTTCCTTTTATGAATTAATTGAACCAGTATACATTCGTTCGTTCTATCATTCAAACGCATTCATTGATTCATTCATTCATTTATAGTTCATTCATTCACTTATTTATTCATTCACTTATTTATTCATTCATTCACTCATTTATTCAATTATTCTATGTTCAGTTGTGTATCCGTTATTTTCTGTTATTGTGGCGATTATCAGTTGCGTTTACATATCTACCCCTACGCTGATATAGGCCGATGTTCTATTTTTCCTTAATGTGCCTCAAAGATGTTCTCTGTCCTCCCACTTCGTGTATTTTATGAATGAACTGATTAGGTCAGAAAACCCATGCTTACGCAGTGAATGCACATGCTGTCTTTAAAATAGAACGTGTGAAGGGTAACCTTTTCATTGTAAGATTGTGTTGATCCAATCATGTGGCAACATTGTTGTTTTCATAAACTGGATTATATTTGTTGCGCACGTCTTGTGTTTGATGATTGGGTAAGTTTATTAATATATGTATATATTTATTTATTTTTATTATCAAAAGTTTATCATACACGTTTAACATCTAGATAACGTGACAATATGCTTACCATTATCAATGTTAATCTATTTTGTGTTAAAAAGAAAAGATGTTATTACATGGAAAAAAGTGATTTACTGTCCATGCTTTGATATCTTAACGAAACGCGAAAAGTAAGACATCTTGGAACAGTTAATGAAAATATTAATATTACTAACGTGGTACGATGGTAACTCACGTTGAAAGTATATTGTGACTTTTATTAACATAAACAAATTCATATGTACTTTTTTAGCTGTTCTATAAGATTGCAGATTTTCCTATTTGTGTGTTTTATGCAGGCACTTTTTTGTTCGGAGTTAGTTATTAATATTTAGTGATTATGAATATTCTTTCAATGAGAAATCCCAATCTTTCACCCATAGAAATGTAATAAAATGATATCACGTTGTTTGGTTAATTCATTTGACGTCATTTTGTTCACAAAGCAGTTTAATAGTAACTGTCACTTGCTGTTACTTGCTTTGTTATTTAATTATACAGTGACGAATATGACATCAATATTTAACATGCAATCTTATCTATGTGTCTTTATATAATTTTAATTATAAACTGATGTCAACTGTCTTATAAAAGATGTATACATTGCTTAATATTGTTGTTTAAATTTTATTCTTTACTATTTAAAAGCACAAACTTTATACCAAAAGTCTATGTAATTTTGGATCACCCCTCGTTGCTTTATTTGGAGAGTCAAACTTTATATTTGTTCCAGGTTTGAAATGTTTCCCAATGGCAATTATTGGAATTGACTACCCTCAAGTTCCATGGACTTCTACACTACTAGTTAGATGTCTTCACCAACCCCGGACGTAACCAATCATGGAATGTCTTGGACAGAAATGTTCCTGCAACTGAAAGACGTGCTTCGACTTAAAGCATCCAATGAGGAAAGGGTTACGTTGCAGCATCGTCAAATGATGTCAATAAAATCAAGCAGACATATATTAGCATGATTAACAAGAAGCTGAAATACCTGCGAGGCTGTCGTAAAGATAACATTTGTCCTGAATTCATGAAGGAGGGATGAAAATGCCAGCATCGTAAGTTGTTTTCTAAACTGGTTCATGTGTCATACAAGCAAATAGTTCTGTCTTTCAGCTCATCTTAGTCAAAGTTTCAGCGTGAGTGCTCTTTGTCCGGCATTGTCGGATAACCTTTCACTTCTCATAAACCACTTTGCCAGTGTTATATCACATGGTGGTCCTTTAAAAATATGTGATCACTCCACTACATATAGATTTCATATATTGCATGTAGTAGTAAAGCAATAGCTTGTTGACCGGGTCGTCACAGTTTAACAGGAAAATCATTTTAAAAACTTCTCTGAAACAAGACATGTATTATATTTTGCGTGCTGTTAATCTCAAAGTTAAGAGAAAGACATTACATTACAACAACTCCGTCGAAAATGCCAACACCAGCAATATGGCAAGCCAAAATTTATTCCCATCTCAAGAGATATCATTCTTACTTGAGCTCTCTCTGACTCAAGGATTTAAAATTATTTGATTTAAGAGATATCTCTTTAAGCTAGAGAGATATCTTCCTAAATTAAAGAGATACCTGTCTAGCAAACAAGATATCGTTTTATGGTGTAGATATGTACCGATTAATCGATCATCGTTTAAATAGGCATTCGATTATGATGATCAGTTATGAAAATCTATAATCGATTATCGGTAAAATGAAAATATGCACTTTAATTAATGTTAATGTGGAAATAGAAATACATATGATTCTCCAAAACAATACACTTTTGAAAACGTGCAAATGCACAAATAAACACATCTATAACAATTGAAATTAGTTTGCTGATTAAAATGAAACAATATTGACATAATAAACAAGACAGGCAATAGTAATTAACCACAACAGAAATGATTCTTATGTCCAAGGCCTGAAACATGGGTTAACATGCACATTTTTAGCTCGACTATTCGAAGCATAAGAGAGCTTATGTAATCACCCCGGCATCGGCGTCCCACATCAAGGTTTGCATGTAAGCTGTGTTTACAAGTCTATATCTCTTACATTTCTTATCCTAGCACAACCATATTTGGCCATCGGCTTCCTTATAGCATTATCTTAAGGGCTGCATAAGCAATTTTCTTGAGCCAGTAGAGCGTCCACAAGCCCTCTTGGGCCTCTTGTTTTTTCTGAAAAATGCCATTTTATACATTGTGAACACTCTAGCACCTTCATTTATTATTTGATCTTTACCAAACTTGCACAGATTGTTAATATCAATAAAAGCTCGGACAAGTTCCAAAACCAGCCAAATCGGATCAGTAGCACCGGAGTTATGGCCCTTGTTCTTTTCTGAAAAATGCCATTTTCTTCCTTGTATACGCTCTAGCACCTTCATTTATTATTTGATCTTTACCAAACTTGCACAGATTGTTAATATCAATAAAAGCTCGGACAAGTTCCAAAACCAGCCAAATCGGATCAGTAGCACCAGAGTTACGGCCCTTGTTTTTTTCTAAAAAATGCCATTTTCTGCCTTTATGGACACCTAGCACTTTTATTTATTATTTGATCTTTATCAAACTTGCACAGATTGTTAATATCAATGAAAGCTCGGACATGTTAGAAAACCAGCCAAATCGGATCAGTAACACCAGAGTTACGGCCCTTGTTTTTTTCTGATAATGTCATTTTGTGCCTTGTGAACACTCTAGCACCTTCATTTATTATTTGATCTTTACCAAACTTGTACAGATTGTTAATATCAATGAAAGCTCCGACAAGTTTGAACCTGTTATCGCCGTATTTCGGATGAAAGATTTTGGGCTGAGTTATGGCCCTTTATATGTTTTAATACACAAATTGTGTAAGGACTACATTTTCGTGAACCCCTGACCGGATTTCAGTGAAACTTTGCAGGGATGATCAGTACCAGGCCTAGTTTTTCATGTCAGCGCCGTGATTTTTGCGGAGTTATAGCACTTTAAAGTTTTTGATATACAAACTTTATCCAGACTAGTCTCTTCTGACCTCCTGGCCGAATTTGAACACATTTTGGCAGGGATGAGGAGTACCCAGCCTAGTTGCGCCTATCATCTCTGTGTTCTGGTTGAATGAGTTATGGCCTAATATACACAAACATTATGCAGACAATTTTTCCTGAACCCCTGGCTGGATTTTAGTGAAACTTGGCAGGAATGATCAGTACCAAGCCTAGTTGCGCATGTTGTTGTCGTGTTCCCCATCAAAGATTCCATATAGCCAGTAGAGCGATACAGGCCCTCTTGGGCCTCTTGTTTAACATGTTTCTGTGTTTTTAGCTCTACTGATCAGAGATCAGCAGAGCTTATGCCGTGGTGCGGCGTCCGTTGTCCGTCTGTCCGTAAACTTTTTTTTGTAACGACTTCTCCTCTGAAACTACTGAATGGATTTTCATGAAACTTTACAGAAATGTTGCCCATGAAGTCTAGTTGATCCTAACAAAAAATCATGTTGATGTGAAATCCAAGATGGCCGCCAGATCTAAAAATAGGTTTTTAAAAAACAAGTTTGTAGCGACTTCTTCTTGAAAACTATAAGTGATATTGATATGGGACTTTTTCTAAAATGATCAGCATGACATGATGTTGGTCCTTGTCAAAAATCGTTTTGATTCAACGTTAAACATGGCTGCCAGAGGCCATCTTTGTTTACATACAGTTATATAGTAAAAACTTGTAGAGACTACTTCATTGAAACTACTTGACAGATTTTCATGAAACTTTACAGGAATATTGCTCTTAATGTCTTATTGATCCTAGCAAAATTTCAGATCGGCCAGAAATTCAAGATGGCCGCCACAGCTAAAAATAGATTTTTAAAAAAAAGTTTGTAGCGACTACGTCTTGAAAACTATAAGTGATATTGATATGGGACTTTTTGTAAAATGATCAGCATGACATGATGGTTATAAGAGTCAAACATTATTTTGATTCGACATTAAACATGGCTGCCAGTGGCCATCTTTATTTACATAGAGTTATATGATGAAAACTTGTAGCGACTACTCCTCTGAAACTACTTGACGGATTTTCATGAAACTTAACAGGAATGTTGCTCTTGATGTCTTATTGATCCTAGCAAAATTTCAGGTCGGCCGGAAATTCAAGATGTCTACCATGGCTAAAAATAGATTTTCAAAATACAAGTTTGTAGCGACTACTTCTTGAAAACTATAAGTGATATTGATATTGGACTTTTTGTAAAATGATCAGCATGACATGATGTTGGTCCTTGTCAAAAATTGTTTTGATTCAACGTTAAACATGGCTGCCAGCAGCCATCTTTGTTTACATAGAGTTATATAGTAAAAACTTGTAGCGACTAATCCTTTGAAACTACTTGGCAGATTTTCATGAAACTTTACAGGAATGTTGCTCTTAATGTTTAATTGATCCTAGCAAAATTTCAGATCGGCCAGAAATTCAAGATGGCCACCACAGCTAAAATTAGATTTTTTAAAAAAGAAGTTTGTAGCGACTACGTCTTAAAAACTATAAGTGATATTGATATGGGACTTTTTGTAAAATGATCAGCATGACATGATGGTTATCAGAGTCAAACATTATTTTGATTCGACGTTAAACAAGGCTGTCAGCGGCCATCTTTGTTTACATAGAGTTATATAATGAAAACTTGTAGCGACTATTCCTGTGAAACTACTTGACGGATTTTCATGAAACTTCACAGGAATGTTGCTCTTGATATCTAATTGAATCTAGCAAAATTTCAGGTCGGCCGGAAATTCAAGATGGCCGCCACGGCTAAAAATAATTTTTCAAAAAACAAGTCTGTAGCGACTACTTCCTGAAATCAAAATCAATAAGTAGAGCTTCAAGGTCATTGACCTCTTGTTTTGGTTTATCAATTCTATAGCTATGTTGTGCCAACGCCCCCCACCCCCCATCCCGAACCATCCCCACCCCATCATCACCACCACCCGAAGTTGTTTTTTAGCTCGACGATCAGAGATCAGCAGAGCTTATGCCGTGGTGCGGGGTCCGTCGTCCGTCCGTCTGTCCGTAAACTTTTATTTGTGGCGACAACTCCTCTGAAACTACTGGATGGATATTCATGAAACTTTACAGAAATGTTGCCCATAAAGTTGATCCTAGCAAAAATTCATGTAAAAATAGAGTTTTAAAATACAAGTTTGTAGCGACTACTTCTTGAAAACTATAAGTGATATTGATATGGGACTTTTTCTAAAATGATCAGCATGACATGATGTTGGTCCTTGTCAAAAATCGTTTTGATTCAACGTTAAACATGGCTGCCAGCGGCCATCTTTGATTACATAGGGTTATATAATGAAAACTTGTAGCGACTACTCCTCTGAAACTACTTGACGGATTTTCATGAAACTTCACAGGAATGTTGCTCTTAATGTCTTATTGATCCTAGCAAAATTTCAGGTTGGCCGGAAATTCAAGATGGCCGCCAAAGCTAAAAATAGAGTTTTAAAATACAAGTTTGTAGCAACTACTTCTTAAAAAATTATAAGTCATATTGATATGGGACTTTTTCTAAAATGATCAGCATGACATGATGTTGATCCTTGTCAAAAATCGTTTTGATTCAACGTTAAACATGGCTGCCAGCGGCCATCTTTGTTTACATAAGAGTTATATAGTAAAAACTTGTAGCGACTACTTCTCTGAAACTACTTGACGGATGTTCATGAAACTTCACAGGAATGTTGCTCTTGATGTCTAGTTGATCCTAGAAAAATTTCAGGTCGGCCGGAAATTCAAGATGGCCGCCACAGTTAAAAATATATTTTCAAAAAACAAGTCTGTAGCGACTACTTCCTGAAATCAAAATCAATCAGTAGAGCTTCAAGGTCATTGACCTCTTGTTAAAAAACAAGTTTGTAGCTACTACTTCTTGAAAACTATAAGTGATATTGATATGGGACTTTTTCTAAAATGATCAGCATGACATGATGTTGGTCCTTGTCAAAAATCGTTTTGATTCAACGTTAAACATGGCTGCCAGCGGCCATCTTTGATTACATAGGGTTATATAATGAAAACTTGTAGCGAATACTTCTCTGAAACTACTTGACGGATTTTGATGAAACTTCACAGAAATGTTGCTTTTGATGTCTTATTGATCCTAGCAAAATTTTAGGTCGGCCGGAAATTCAAGATGGCCGCCAAAGCTAAAAATAGAGTTTTAAAATACAAGTTTGTAGCAACTACTTCTTGAAAACTATAAGTGATATTGATATGGGACTTTTTCTAAAATGATCAGCTTGACATGATGTTGATCCTTGTCAAAAATAGTTTTGATTCAACGTTAAACATGGCTGCCAGCGGCCATCTTTGTTTACATAGAGTTATATAGTAAAAACTTGTAGCGACTACTCCTTTGAAACTACTTGGCGGATTTTCATGACACTTCACAGGAATGTTGCTCTTGATGTCTAATTGATCCTAGCAAAATTTCAGATCGGCCGGAAATTCAAGATGGCCGCCACGGCTAAAAATAATTTTTCAAAAAACAGGTCTGTAGCGACTACTTCCTGAAATCAAAATCAATCAGTAGAGCTTCAAGGTCATTGACCTCTTGTTTTACATATCTCTGTGTGTTTTTAGCTTGAATCAAAGATCAGCAGAATCAGCAGAGCTTATGCCATGGTACGGTATCGTCGTCCGTCCGTCTGTCCAACCGTCGGTAAACTTTTTTTTGTGGCGACTACTTTTCTGAAACTATTGTTCGGATTTTCATGAAACTTCACAGAAATGTTGCTCTTGATGTCTTATTGATCCTAGCAAAAATTCAGGTCGGCTGGAAATTCAAGATGGCAGCCATGGCTAAAAATAGATTTTCAAAATGCGATTTTGTGGCGACTAATTTTCTAAAACCGAAAGTGATATTAATTTGGAACCTTTACCAAAATGACTGGCAAGACATGTAGTTGATCCTAACTAAAGTTCATTTTGATTGGATGTCAAGCATGGCCACCAGCGGCCATCTTTGTTTACATACAGTTATATAGGAAAAATTTGTGGCGACTGCTCCTCTGAAACTACTTGACGGATTTTCATGAAACTTCACAGGAATGTTGCTCTTGATGTCTAGTTGATCCTAGCAAAGATTTAGGTCGGCTGGAAATTCAAGATGGCTGCAACGGCTTAAGATAGGTTTGAAAAATGCAATTTTGTGGTGACTACTTCTCAAAAAACATAAGTGATATTGATTTGGAACCTTTACCAAAATGACTGGCACAACATGTAGTTGGTCCTAACGAAAGTTCAGTTTGATATGGATGTCATACATGGCCATAGTGGATCCTAGGAAAATTTCTGGTCGGATGGAAATTCAAGATGGCCACCATGGCTAAAAATAGATTTTTAAAAAATAAATTTGTAGCAACTACTTCTTGAAAACTATTAAGTGATATTGATATGGGGCTTTCTCTAAATTGATCAGCATGACATGATGTTGATCCTTGTTGAAAATTATTTTGATTCAACATTTAACATGGCTGCCAGCGGCCATCTTTGTTTACATAGAGTTATATACTAAAATCTTGTAGCGACTACTCCTCTGAAACTACATGACTGGTTTTCATGAAACTTCACAGGAATGCTGATCTAGCTATCAAAATCGATCAGTAGAGCTTCTAGGTCATTGACCTCTTGTTAGCTCTACTGATCAGAGATCAGCAGAGCTTATGCCGTGGTGCGGCGTCCGTCGTCCGTCTGTCTGTCCGTCTGTCTGTCCGTCTGTCCGTAAACTTTTATTTGTAGCGACTTCACAGCTGAAACTACTGGATGGATATTCATGAAACTTTACAGAAATGTTGCCCATAAAGTCTAGTTGATCCTAGCAAAAATTCATGTTGATGTGAAATCCAAGATGGCCGCCAAAGCTAAAAATAGAGTTTTAAAATACAAGTTTGTAGCGACTTCTTCTTGAAAACTATAAGTGATATTGATATGGGACTTTTTCTAAAATGATCAGCATGACATGATGTTGATCCTAGTCAAAAATCGTTTTGATTCAACGTTAAACATGGCTGCCAGCGGCCATCTTTGTTTACATAGAGTTATATAGTAAAAACTTGTAGCGACTACTTCTCTGAAACTACTTGGCGGATTGTCATGAAACTTTACAGGAATGTTGCTCTTAATGTCTAATTGATCCTAGAAAAATTTCAGGTCGGCCGGAAATTCAAGATGGCCGTCACAGCTAAAAATAGATTTTTAAAAAATAAGTTTGTAGCGACTACTTCTTGAAAACTATAAGTGATATTGATATGGGACTTTTTCTAAAATGATCAGCATTACATGATGTTGATCCTAGTCAAAAATTGTTTTGTTTCATCGTTAAACATGGCTGCCAGCGGCCATCTTTGTTTACATAGAGTTATATCGTAAAAACTTGTAGCGACTACTCCTCTGAAACTACTTGGCGGATTGTCATGAAACTTTACAGGAATGTTGCTCTTGATGTCTAATTGATCCTATCAAAATTTCAGGTCGGCCGGAAATTCAAGATGGCCGTCACAGCTAAAAATAGATTTTTAAAAAATAAGTTTGTAGCGACTACTTCTTGAAAACTATAAGTGATATTGATATGGGACTTTTTCTAAAATGATCAGCATGACATGGTGTAGATCCTTGTGGAAAATTATTTTGATTCGACGTTAAACATGGCTGCCAGTGGCCATCTTTGGTTACATAGAGTTATATAGTAAAAACTTGTAGCGACTACTCCTCTGAAACTACTTGACGGATGTTCATGAAACTTCACAGGAGTGTTGCTCTTGATGTCTAGTTGATCCTAGAAAAATTTCAGGTCGGCCGGAAATTCAAGATGGCCGCCACAGCTAAAAATAGATTTAAAATAAATAAGTTTGTAGCGACTACTTCTTCAAAACAATAAGAGATATTGATATGGGACTTTTTCTAAAATGATCAGTATGACATGATGTTGGTCCTTGTCGAAAATCGTTTTGATTTGACCTTAAACATGGCTGCTTTGTTTACATAGAGTTATATAATGAAAACTTGTAGCGACTACTTCTTTGAAACTACCAGACGGATTTTCATGAAACTTCACAGGAATGTTGCTCTTAATGTCTTATTGATCTTAGCAAAATTTCAGGTCGGCCGGAAATTCAAGATGGCCGCCACGGTTAAAAATAGATTTTCAAAAAACAAGTCTGTAGCGACTACTTCCTGAAATCAAATTCAATCAGTAGAGCTTCAAGGTCATTGACCTCTTGTTTTTATTGTTTTCATTTTATCTACCATTATTTGGATATTAAAATTTAAATTTGAACGCAATCATTTACATATAAAACAATTTAGAATAAATTCAGATACACAGATGAAATATCAATAAAAAATAACTGGAATGAGGCCACAATAAAAAATTGCTAGATTCTCTTCTCTTACCTCTCCGAGTTGCCTTTCGACCACAAATTTCTTTAAATGACAGCAATTTTGGATTAAAACTGATAAAAATAAAAAATAAAATTTCATTATCGCCACTTTAAATGAAAGTGATTTCAGACTTATCCAATCAAATTGGATGCAATTATTTCATTTAAGTACAGTACTGAGGAGCTGTTAATTTTGTTGATATTATTGATATTCATTTTATAATTTCAGTTTCCCGCAACACCGGCATTAACTTGAGGACATCATTAACCTGGTTTACACCGTTTCTGCAAGTAGAGAGCAAACGGCATCTTCTAATTTGGATGTACTTCATCAAGCACATTTGCAGAAGTATACCTTAAAGTTTGAATATGGTTGTCATTAAGTGAACTAAATCATTGTTTATACTTTTTTAACTATAGAAATGTGTGCTAAATCAACAATTATTGTTATAGACTAAGTACAGTATATTATCCATCTTATATACTTAAAGTAGCTATCCCGCCAACATCAGCTCCTGATGTCTAATTGGTCCTAGCAAAAATTCAGGTCGGCCGGAAATTCAAGATGGCCGACACGGCTAAAAATAGATTTTAAAAATGCGATTTTGTGGCGACTACTTCTCAAAAACCATAAGTGATATTGATTTGGAACCTTTACCAAAATGATTTGCATGACATGTTGTTTGTCCTAACCAAAGTTCATTTTGATTGGATGTCAAAGGTGGCCGCCAGCAGCCATCTTTGTTTACACAGAGTTATATTGGAAAAACTTGTGGCGGCTACTCCTGAAGCTACCGTACAGATTTTCATGAAAATTGACAGTAATGTTGCTCTTGATGTCTAGTTGATCCTAGCAAACATTCAGGTCGGCCGGAAATTCAAGATGGGCGCCATTGCTAAAAATAGATTTTAAAAATGCGACTGTGGCAACTACTTCTCAAAAAACTTAAGTGATATTGAATTGGAACTTTACCGAAATGACTGGTGCGACATGTACTTGGTCCTAACCAAGATTCATTTCAATTCAATGTCAAACATGGCCGCCAGCAGCCATCTTTGTTTACATAGAGTTATATAGGAAAAACTTGTGGCGACTACTCCTCTGAAACTTCTAGACATACATGTATTGTCATGAAACTTCACAGGAATGTTGCTCTTGATGTCTAGTTGATCTTGCAAAAAATCAGGTTGGCCGGAAATTCAAGATGGCCACCACCTAAATATAGATTTTAAAAATGCGACTTTGTGCGACTACTTCTCAAATGCCATAAGTGATATTGATTTGGAACCTTTATCAAAATGATTGCCACGACATGTAGTTGGTTCTAACCAAAGTTCATTCTGATTGGATGTCAAACATGGCTGCCAGTGGCCATCTTTGTTTACACAGAGTTATATAGGAAAAACTTGTGGCGACTACTCCTGAAACTGCTTAATGGAATTTCATGAAACTTCACAGGAATGTTGCTCTTGATGTCTAGTTGATCTAGCAAAAATTCAGGACGGTTGGAAATTCAGGACTGTTGGAAATTCAGGATGGCCGCCACTGTAAAACAGATTTAATAAATGCAACTTTGTGGTGACTATTTCTCAAAACCATAAGTGATATTGAATTGGAACCTTTACCAAAATGACTGGCACAACATCTTGCTTGCTGATTAGAGTATACACTATCTGGGTGCTCATCAGTCAGTTTGACTGAAACACCCCTTTGTACTATAAATGGGCTGGTCCAAATTCAAAGAAAGTACAGTCTATTATATATTCATAGTGAGTTATAGATCAAATTCTCCTTTGTATTTTTGGCTCTCAGAAAAAGACTGAAAACAAATTGTAGGATTTTAAGATTTTATTGATTCTGATTTTCCAAATATAGCCACAGAGACAAGAGCAAGTCTACTTGTACTGGTGAGATAGTAACCTAATTCTCAGGAGAAAATGCATAACATGACCTGTGTGTGACCTGCTATATTTATGAATAGGTAATGTTGCATAATAAATCATAATATTTAGGAATATAGGAATGTTGGTCTTGCTGTCTAGATGGTCCTAAGTAAAAATCAGGTTGGCCTAAAATTCAAGATGGCCACCATGGCTAAAAATAGATTTTAAATACTAAAACCATAAGTGGTATTGGTTTGGTACGTTTACCAAAATGACTTTCATAAAACTTTACAGGAATGTTGGTCTTGATGTCCAGTTTAAGACCCAAGTCTGGCCGGAAATTCAAGGTGGCTGCCACAGCTTAAATACAAGTTCCATAATGTAACATATTATTGATATTGTAGTATATGGGTAACCGTGCACACAGAGTATCTCTTTTTTCTTCTTTTTTTTCTATTTCTTTTATAGGATTAAGAGAAGGTCCATTAAAAAAATGCTTTAAGACATTATAAGACTGACAGCAGTTTTTACAAAAATGAGTGAAAGAGTATGAGAGTATTTATGGAACACATGTATTGATTTTGTAAAATCTTGTATAACTCTCATATTAGCATATTATTATCCATGTTGTTATTAGCCAAATAAATGGGCCTTGTAGAAGGGCTGAAAAAAAAAGAAGAAAATACAAGTTTGTGGCAACTACTTCTCAAAAACCATAACTGGTATTGATTTGGAACCTTTACTAAAATGTCTAGCATGACATGTAGTTGGTCCTAAACAAAATTCATTTTGATTCTATGTCAAACATGGCTGCCAGTGGCCATCTTTGTTTACATAGACCGATATAGGAAAAAGTTTGATATAGGAAAAAGTTGTGGCGACTACTTTTCTGAAAGTGTTGGTCTTATTTCCATAAAAATTTCACAGGTTCCCATGATCTGGCTATCAAAATCTATCAGTAGAGCTTCAAGGTCATTGACCTCTTGTTGAGTTAGGTCTCTATCATTATAGTTCGGCTTCTTCCCCTCGACCACCACTCCACAAACGCACACACTTCTTTGTAGTTCACCTGGAGTTTGTTTATTCCTCACAAAAATCTTTCAGGACGAAACGACTTTAAAATGATTACATTCATAACGTTTAAATTAAGATTTTATGTTTAATATAACACATAATAAATTATGTTGGTTAGAGTTATAACATAGTATGAGTTTGTTTTGGTCTCTTTTACGGGGGCTACTTTATACACAATTATGTAAATCACTGTGGTGTTACCCATGTAGTAAGTTACTATTCTCCAACCTTTTCTGATCCTCATTTTTACTTCCTATACACTACCCTATCCCCTACGCAATCCCACTGTCTCACACTCACCTTTATTCCTCCCACATGTGGAACACTCATAGTCTAACAAATAATAATAATAAGTATACGTTAAAGAAAACATAGAAACAATAGGATATGGATGCCTCTCTAAAACAATGTGATGTATATAACATTTTAATCTTGACACGTTATCCTGTAAACTTCCGGTACACTAATCAATAATATTCACATTTGTTTGTAAAAGTTGAACTTTTTTACGACATCATTGTGATTCATTCCATGACATTTCATAACAATCCGTAAAAACTGTGGGGGATATCTAAACATATATTTTGAGCGGACGTACATGCCTACCATTTTAGTGGCAGATACAGGTTTGGGGGGGGGGCACAACCTTTAAAAAACCAATTACAACCAAAATAGACACATTAAACACGTTTATTCCATTTAAGGAGTTGGGCGCAACTTTATAAGAATGTTTGACAACAAAAAAAAGAAAATCATTTTTTTCTTATAAATTTTCATAACATTTCAGATTGTTTTGCCCCCCTCTCCCACACCACACACAATTGGATCCACTCCTGCATTAGATGGCATACAGATACATGTCACCTCTTATCAGAAATTCGATTCTTTATTCATTATATAGTCAGTTATTGTATTGTCACCATTACAATTCTATGAAACAGAAACACGTTTTAAAAAGAAACATCAGAATGGTATAATACTCGCATTTTAAAGATTCTATAACCATCATACACGTATCTTCGAATTTACAAGTTAAAGGACACACGGCAATTTCGAAGTTATCAAGCATCAAACGTATTAACTCGATGTATTGATCTAGTTTCATTTTATTTTAAATCTGCTTTGATAAACATGTAATGAAATAATTTCGGAGTTTTCATCATTTTGTTCGTTATTCTACATATTATTTTATATATGTTATTGTTGCAATATAATAAACAATTTGTAATGTGCAAAATCAATTTGCATTGAACCGTTCAAACAATTATTACAATTATTTGCAAATATGTAAGTCATGTAGAAAAACTAAAGCGATGCTGCCTGTGACTTAAAAAAAAATAGGAATTCTTTAAAACAATGATGCTACATAAGGTCAAGTTCACTGTTACTAAAAATAGAAAAATGGTTTCTGCTCAATAACTTGCGTAAGGAATGAGATATTAGAATGAAACTTGCTGTGTAGGTAGCCTATATCAAAAGGAAGTTTGGGATTGCATTTGGGGTCACTGGGGTTAAGGTCAAGAAAATAGAAAAACAGTTTCCACTCTATAACTTAAGGAATGAGATATTAGAATGAAACTTGTGTTGGTAGTTTATATCAAAAAGAAGCTTGGGATTGCATTTGAGGTCCATGTGGTCAAGGTCAGTGTTACTAAAAATAGAAAAATGGTTTCCGCCCAGTAAATTTAGTTGGAAATCAGATATTGGAATAAAACTTGCAGTGTAGGTACCTTATATGTAAAGGAAGCTTAGGATTGTATTTGGGGTCACTGAGGTCAAGGTCACTGTAACAGAAAATATAATGATTTCTGCTCGGAAAACCTAGTTTTCGTGGATTTTCCGCGTTTCTTGTTTCAATAATTTCTAGTACCTTATTTGTATTCATAAAACATGTGCTAACACCCCTATAGTATCAGTTGATGTATCTCCATTCTTCTATTTAGTTGCTGCAGCTGTACCAGTTGATGGAGTAGTCCAAGTGTTGTTACCACATTCAGCAAATTAAAACACTATATTTGGCAATCCTATTCAGTAGCAATTACATGCACTCTTCTTTCCCACCTCACCCCAGCCCATTTCCCCAGTAATTTATAGTCGCTTGTTTGTATTCAAAAAGGTGCAAACACCTCTATATTTTCAGTTGATGTATCTTCAGTCTTCTATTTAGTTGCTGTAGCTGTACCAGTTAATGGAGAAGTCCAAATGTTACTACCGCATTCTGCAAATTAAAACAATATATTTGGCAATCCTATACAGGAGCAGTTACATATACCATTCTTTCCCACCCCACCCATTTTTTCAATAATTTATAGTATCTTAATTTGTATTCATAAACAAAGTGCTAACACCTCTTTAGTATCAGTTGATGTATCTCCAGTCTTCTATTTAGTTGCTGTAGCTGTACCAGTTAATGGAGTAGTCCAAGATTTGCTGCCACATTCTGCAAATTAAAACACTATGTTTGGCAATCCTATACAGTAGCAATTAATATACCATTCTTTCCCACCCCACCCATTTTTAACCAGGTTTGGCAATCCTAACAGTAGCAATTAAATACACCCTTATTTCCCACCCCACCTATTTTTTTCAATAATTTATAGTATCTTATTTGTATTCATAAAAAAGGTGCTAACACCTATAGAACCAGTTGATGTATCTTCGCTGTACCAGTTAATGGAGTAGTCCACATGTCACTATCACATTCTGCAAATTAAAACAAAATGTTTGGCAATCCTATACAGGAGCAGTTACATATACCATTCTTTCCCACCCACCCATTTTTAACCAGGTTTGGCAATCTTAGCAGTAGCAATTAAATACACCCTTATTTCCCACCCCACCTATTTTTTTCAATAATTTATAGTATCTTATTTGTATTCATAAAAAAGGTGCTAACACCTCTATATTTTCAGTTGATGTATCTTCAGTCTTCTGTTTAGTTGCTGTAGCTGTACCAGTTAATGGAGTAGTCCACATGTTACTACCACATTCTGCAAATTAAAACACTATGTTTGGCAATCCTATACAGGAGCAGTTACATTCACTCTTCTTTCCCAACCCACCCATTTTTTCAATAATTTATAGTATCTTAATTTGGATTCATAAACAAAGTGCTAACACCTCTTTAGTATCAGTTGATGTATCTCCAGTCTTCTGTTTAGTTGCTGTAGCTGTACCAGTTAATGGAGTAGTCCAAGATTTGCTGCCACATTCTGCAAATTAAAACAATATGTTTGGCAATCCTATACAGGAGCAATTACATATACCATTCTTTCCCACCCCACCCATTTTTAACGAGGTTTGGCAATCCTAGCAGTAGCAATTAAATACACCCTTATTTCCCACCGCACCTATTTTTTTCAATAATTTATAGTGTCTTATTTGTATTCATAAAAAAGGTGCTAACACCTATAGAACCAGTTGATGTATCTTCGCTGTACCAGTTAATGGAGTAGTCCAAGTGCTGTTACCACATTCTGCAAATTAAAACAATATGTTTGGCAATCCTGTACAGTATTAACTACATGCACTCTTCTTTCCCACCTCACCCCATCCCATTTCCCCAGTAATTTATAGTCGCTTGTTTGTATTCAAAAAGGTGCAAACACCTCTATATTTTCAGTTGATGTATCTTCAGTCTTCTGTTTAGTTGCTGTAGCTGTACCAGTTAATGGAGTAGTCCACATGTTACTATCACATTCTGCAAATTAAAACACTATGTTTGGCAATCCTATACAGGAGCAGTTACATATACCATTCTTTCCCACCCCACCCATTTTTTCAATAATTTATAGTATCTTAATTTGTATTCATAAACAAAGTGCTAACACCTCTTTAGTATCAGTTGATGTATCTTCAGTCTTCTATTTAGTTGCTGTAGCTGTACCAGTTAATGGAGTAGTCCAAGATTTGCTGCCACATTCTGCAAATTAAAACACTAGTTTGGCAATCCTATACAGTAGCAATTAATATACCATTCTTTCCCACCCCACCCATTTTTAACCAGGTTTGGCAATCCTAACAGTAGCAATTAAATACACCCTTATTTCCCACCGCACCTATTTTTTTCAATAATTTATAGTGTCTTATTTGTATTCATAAAAAAGGTGCTAACACCTATAGAACCAGTTAATGTATCTTCGCTGTACCAGTTAATGGAGTAGTCTTAAGTGCTGTTACCACATTCTGCAAATTGAAACAATATGTTTGGCAATCCTGTACAGTATTAACTACATGCACTCTTCTTTCCCACCTCACCCCATCCCATTTCCCCAGTAATTTATAGTGGCATGTTTGTATTCAAAAAGGTGCAAACACCTCTATATTTTCAGTTGATTTATCTTCAGTCTTCTATTTAGTTGCTGTAGCTGTACCAGTTAATTGAGAAGTCCAAATGTTACTACCACATTCTGCAAATTAAAACAGTATATTTGGCAATCCTATACAGGAGCAATTACATAAACCATTCTTTCCCACCCCACCCATTTTTAACGAGGTTTGGCAATCCTAGCAGTAGCAATTAAATACACCCTTATTTCCCACCCCACCTATTTTTTTCAATAATTTATAGTATCTTATTTGTATTCATAAAAAAGGTGCTAACACCTCTATATTTTCAGTTGATGTATCTTCAGTCTTCTGTTTAGTTGCTGTAGCTGTACCAGTTAATGGAGTAGTCCAAGATTTGCTGCCACATTCTGCAAATTAAAACACTATGTTTGGCAATCCTATACAGGAGCAGTTACATATACCATTCTTTCCCACCCCACCCATTTTTTCAATAATTTATAGTATCTTAATTTGTATTCATAAACAAAGTGCTAACACCTCTTTAGTATCAGTTGATGTACCTCCAGTCTTCTATTTAGTTGCTGTAGCTGTACCAGTTAATGGAGTAGTCCAAGATTTGCTGCCACATTCTGCAAATTAAAACACTATGTTTGGCAATCCTATACAGTAGTAATTAATATACCATTCTTTCCCACCCCACCCATTTTTAACCAGGTTTGGCAATCCTAACAGTAGCAATTAAATACACCCTTATTTCCCACCGCACCTATTTTTTTCAATAATTTATAGTGTCTTATTTGTATTCATAAAAAAGGTGCTAACACCTATAGAACCAGTTGATGTATCTTCGCTGTACCAGTTAATGGAGTAGTCTTAAGTGCTGTTACCACATTCTGCAAATTGAAACAATATGTTTGGCAATCCTGTACAGTATTAACTACATGCACTCTTCTTTCCCACCTCACCCCATCCCATTTCCCCAGTAATTTATAGTGGCATGTTTGTATTCAAAAAGGTGCAAACACCTCTATATTTTCAGTTGATTTATCTTCAGTCTTCTATTTAGTTGCTGTAGCTGTACCAGTTAATGGAGAAGTCCAAATGTTACTACCGCATTCTGCAAATTAAAACAATATATTTGGCAATCCTATACAGGAGCAATTACATATACCATTCTTTCCCACCCCACCCATTTTTAACGAGGTTTGGCAATCCTAGCAGTAGCAATTAAATACACCCTTATTTCCCACCCCACCTATTTTTTTCAATAATTTATAGTATCTTATTTGTATTCATAAAAAAGGTGCTAACACCTCTATATTTTCGGTTGATGTATCTTCAGTCTTCTGTTTAGTTGCTGTAGCTGTACCAGTTAATGGAGTAGTCCACATGTTACTACCACATTCTGCAAATTAAAACACTATGTTTGGCAATCCTATACAGGAGCAGTTACAAATTCCATTCTTTCCCACCCCACCCATTTTTTCAATAATTTATAGTATCTTAATTTGTATTCATAAACAAAGTGCTAACACCTCTTTAGTATCAGTTGATGTATCTCCAGTCTTCTATTTAGTTGCTGTAGCTGTACCAGTTAATGGAGTAGTCCAAGATTTGCTGCCACATTCTGCAAATTAAAAAACTATGTTTGGCAATCCTATACAGTAGCAATTAATATACCATTCTTTCCCACCCCACCCATTTTTAACCAGGTTTGGCAATCCTAACAGTAGCAATTAAATACACCCTTATTTCCCACCGCACCTATTTTTTTCAATAATTTATAGTGTCTTATTTGTATTCATAAAAAAGGTGCTAACACCTATAGAACCAGTTGATGTATCTTCGCTGTACCAGTTAATGGAGTAGTCCACATGTCACTATCACATTCTGCAAATTAAAACAAAATGTTTGGCAATCCTATACAGGAGCAGTTACATATACCATTCTTTCCCACCCCACCCATTTTTAACCAGGTTTGGCAATCTTAGCAGTAGCAATTAAATACACCCTTATTTCCCACCCCACCTATTTTTTTCAATAATTTATAGTATCTTATTTGTATTCATAAAAAAGGTGCTAACACCTCTATATTTTCAGTTGATGTATCTTCAGTCTTCTGTTTAGTTGCTGTAGCTGTACCAGTTAATGGAGTAGTCCACATGTTGCTACCACATTCTGCAAATTAAAACAATATGTTTGGCAATCCTGTACAGTATTAACTACATGCACCCTTCTTTCGCACCCACCTATTTTTTTCAATAATTTATAGTGTCTTATTTGTATTCATAAAAAAGGTGCTAACACCTCTATATTTTCAGTTGATGTATCTTCAGTCTTCTGTTTAGTTGCTGTAGCTGTACAAGTTAATGGAGTAGTCCAAGATTTGCTGCCACATTCTGCAAATTAAAACAATATGTTTGGCAATCCTATACAGGAGCAGTTACATTCACTCTTCTTTCCCAACCCACCCATTTTTTCAATAATTTATAGTATCTTAATTTGTATTCATAAACAAAGTGCTAACACCTCTTTAGTATCAGTTGATGTATCTCCAGTCTTCTATTTAGTTGCTGTAGCTGTACCAGTTAATGGAGTAGTCCAAGATTTGCTGCCACATTCTGCAAATTAAAACAATATGTTTGGCAATCCTATACAGGAGCAATTACATATACCATTCTTTCCCACCCCAACCATTTTTAACGAGGTTTGGCAATCCTAGCAGTAGCAATTAAATACACCCTTATTTCCCACCGCACCTATTTTTTTCAATAATTTATAGTGTCTTATTTGTATTCGTATAAAAGGTGCTAACACCTATAGAACCAGTTAATGTATCTTCGCTGTACCAGTTAATGGAGTAGTCTTAAGTGCTGTTACCACATTCTGCAAATTAAAACAATATGTTTGGCAATCCTGTACAGTATTAACTACATGCACTCTTCTTTCCCACCTCACCCCATCCCATTTCCCCAGTAATTTATATTCGCTTGTTTGTATTCAAAAAGGTGCAAACACCTCTATATTTTCAGTTGATGTATCTCCAGTCTTCTGTTTAGTTGCTGTAGCTGTACCAGTTAATGGAGTAGTCCACATGTTACTAACACATTCTGCAAATTAAAACAATATGTTTGGCAATCCTATACAGTAGCAATAACATATACCATTCTTTCCCACCCCACCCATTTTTAACGAGGTTTGGCAATCCTAGCAGTAGCAATTAAATACACCCTTATTTCCCACCGCACCTATTTTTTTCAATAATTTATAGTGTCTTATTTGTATTCATAAAAAAGGTGCTAACACCTATAGAACCAGTTGATGTATCTTCGCTGTACCAGTTAATGGAGTAGTCCAAGTGCTGTTACCACATTCTGCAAATTAAAACAATATGTTTGGCAATCCTGTACAGTATTAACTACATGCACTCTTCTTTCCCACCTCACCCCATCCCATTTCCCCAGTAATTTATAGTCGCTTGTTTGTATTCAAAAAGGTGCAAACACCTCTATATTTTCAGTTGATGTATCTTCAGTCTTCTGTTTAGTTGCTGTAGCTGTACCAGTTAATGGAGTAGTCCACATGTTACTATCACATTCTGCAAATTAAAACACTATGTTTGGCAATCCTATACAGTAGCAATTACATATACCATTCTTTCCCACCCCACCCATTTTTTCAATAATTTATAGTATCTTAATTTGTATTCATAAACAAAGTGCTAACACCTCTTTAGTATCAGTTGATGTATCTCCAGTCTTCTATTTAGTTGCTGTAGCTGTAACAGTTAATGGAGTAGTCCAAGATTTGCTGCCACATTCTGCAAATTAAAACAATATTAAGTCTATATACCGTGTGTTTGGCAATCCTATTCAGTATCAATTACATACACCCTTCTTTCCCACCCCACCTTTTTGTTTCGATAATGTATAGTAACTTATTTGTGTTCATAAAAAGGGTGCTACGGTGACCTCTATAGTATCAGTTGATGTATCTCCAGTCTTCTGTTTAGTTGCTGTAGCTGTACCAGTTAATGGAGTAGTCCAAGTGTTACTACCACATTCTGCAAATCAAAAATATGTTTGGCAATCCTATACAGTAGCAATTAATATACCATTCTTTCCCACCCCACCCATTTTTAACCAGGTTTGGCAATCCTAACAGTAGCAATTAAATACACCCTTCTTTCCCACCCCACCTATTTTTAGCTCTACTGATCAGAGATCAGCAGAGCTTATGCCGTGGTGCGGCGTCCGTCGTCCGTCTGTCTGTCCGTAAACTTTTAGTTGTAGCGACAACTCCTCTGAAACTACTGGATGGATATTCATGAAACTTTACAGAAATGTTGCCCATAAAGTCTAGTTGATCCTAGCAAAAATTCATGTTGATGTGAAATCCAAGATGGCCGCCAAAGCTAAAAATAGAGTTTTAAAATACAAGTTTGTAGCGACTATTTCTTGAAAACTATAAGTGATATTGATATGGGACTTTTTCTAAAATGATCAGCATGACATGATGTTGATCCTTGTCAAAAATCGTTTTGATTCAACGTTAAACATGGCTGCCAGCGGCCATCTTTGTTTACATAGAGTTATATAGTAAAAACTTGTAGCGACTACTCCTCTGAAACTACTTGGCGGATTGTCATGAAACTTTACAGGAATGTTGCTCTTGATGTCTAATTGATCCTAGAAAAATTTCAGATCTGCCAGAAATTCAAGATGGCCGTCACAGCAAAAAATAGATTTTTTAAAAATAAATTTGTAGCGACTTCTTCTTGAAAACTATAAGTGATATTGATATGGGACTTTTTCTAAAATTATCAGCTTGACATGATGTTGATCCTTGTGGAAAATTATTTTGATTCGACGTTAAACATGGCTGCCAGTGGCCATCTTTGGTTACATAGAGTTATATAGTAAAAACTTGTAGCGACTACTCCTCTGAAACTACTTGACGGATGTTCATGAAACTTCACAGGAATGTTGCTCTTGATGTCTAGTTGATCCTTGAAAAATTTCAGGTCGGCCGGAAATTCAAGATGGCCGCCACAGCTAAAAATAGATTTAAAATAAATAAGTTTGTAGCGACTACTTCTTCAAAACTATAAGAGATATTGATATGGGACTTTTTCTAAAATGATCAGTATGACATGATGTTGGTCCTTGTCGAAAATTGTTTTGATTTGACATTAAACATGGCTGCCAGCGGCCATCTTTGTTTACATAGAGTTATATAATGAAAACTTGTAGCGACTACTCCTCTGAAACTGCTTGACCGATTTTCATGAAACTTCACAGGAATGTTGCTCTTAATGTCTAATTGATCCTAGCAAAATTTCAGGTCAGCTGGAAATTCAAGATGGCCGCCACGGTTAAAAATATATTTTCAAAAAACAAGTCTGTAGCGACTACTTCCTGAAATCAAAATCAATCAGTAGAGCTTCAAGGTCATTGACCTCTTGTTATAATTTATAACATCTTGTTTGTATTTAGAAAGAAACGTGTTCATTTAACAACTCAGTAGTAGCAGGTGATGTTTCTTCAGTCTGCTATTAATTGCTGTAGCTGTACCAGTTAATGGAGTACTTCAAGCAATACTACCACATTCTGCAAATAAAAACAATATAGCAGATAATCTTATTTATTATCAATAATACACACACTTCATTTTCCCCCCTTTTTTTTTTATATATATGAGCCGAAACTCGCGAAAACGACCCTTCAGGCAAAATTTTTACATTTTATTATTTTTTGATGTTTATGAAACAAGCTGATTTTCTCTTTAAAAATCCCATTATTTAATGTTATCTTAATTATAAATGATTTTATTTCTCAATTTGAAAACTAAAGATTGTACTCACCATTAATTTTGACGTCGGCGTCTTGGACGACGTCGTTGATTAATTAACAACAAAAAACATAAACAATTACCATTTTCTATAGCATCAACTATTTATATTAAGAAAACATTTTTCCTATGATATAATAATTAGGTTAAACACGGAAGTGACGAGAAATTTGACTAGTAATTAATTGATTACCGGCAAATCACTAGTAAATAAATTGTTAGATATGACGTTGTCGTCTAAACGTCCGAAGGGACGATTTCGTGTGTTGCGGCTCATATATAATTTATAAGATCTTCTTTGTATTCAGAAAGAAAATTGGTATACCATCATCCATCCCCCTTCCATTAGCGTTGTGGACACAATTACTTTTGTAAACTTGTTTTGGTTTTTAAGAAATTCAGCGTGGAGATCTCAGATTAGTTTGAACATGTACAATATTCACTCAGACAAGTTTAACAAAGAGCAATGTGGAGTTATTATCCTCGATTATGTTGAAGGGAGGCTATTCAAGCTTGTGAATGTGTACTTTAGTAAATTGTTTTGGATTGTCACCAAACTTTATATAAAGGTTTGTTTCAATACGATTATTTTTCGAGCCTTATTCATTGTTTCAACATTACTACTGAAGGTGATGCATTTATTGTGTCTTGTATATAATTCCCCAACTGCTAAATATATTGGAATGAACGTTGATATATGCATAGTGTACACGTACCAAACCACATACAATGACCTTTCCAACCTTTATAGTGGGGATAACATTGTGGACAAAAACAGAAATAAAGGTTGAACATCAACGGAAATAGGCATAAACTATATTCGATTATGATATCTGGTTCTACTTTACAGATGGTGCCTGGTTATTTCCCTTCAGGATACATGTGTGCTGTCACTTCCTCTTTATTTTACAAGCCAGTTTAGCCACTAGAGCGTCCTCTGGTCATCGCATAAAGTAGGCATCAATAGGAGCACTAAAGTATATCATTATGTAATCCACCTTATATGTTGCATATTAAAAATATGAAAGGAGAAATTAGGGGATTTTAAATCTTAACTTAAAGGGACACGCAGCAATATTTATATTTTAAAATCAATGTCCGGTTAGTTTTTCTTATATGGAAGAATCTTCCTCAAATGGGTTATCGATGAGTCGCCAGATTTTTACATGGAGCGTATAGGGGGAAATTTCAATATTGGTTAATATTAGAAATTCTATAAATGTGATCGCTTAGGTGCAAACGGTTTCTTAAAATACAATTTATTATCTTTATTTTGATATAAGTTTCATATTTTTATGTTAAAAGGATCTTGGTCTGTTTTCGAGTTTAAATACACCATCTAGTGTCCTTATATGTTCTATATAAAATTCTTAAAATATGTCGAACATGTGTTTTTAGCTCTACTGATCAGAGATCAGCAGTTCGTCTGTCCGTCTGTCTGTCCGTAAACTTTTATTTGTAGCGACAACTCCTCTGAAACTACTGGATGGATATTCATGAAACTTAACAGAAATGTTGCCCATAAAGTCTAGTTGATCCTAGCAAAAATTCATGTTGATGTGAAATCCAAGATGGCCGCCAAAGCTAAAAATAGAGTTTTAAAATACAAGTTTGTAGCGACTACTTCTTGAAAACTATAAGTGATATTGATATGGGACTTTTTCTAAAATGATCAGCATGACATGATGTTGATCCTTGTCAAAAATCGTTTTGTTTCAACGTTAAACATGGCTGCCAGCGGCCGTCTTTGTTTACATAGAGTTATATAGTAAAAGCTTGTAGCGACTACTCCTCTGTAACTACTTGACGGATTGTCATGAAACTTTACAGGAATGTTGCTCTTGATGTCTAATTGATCCTAGCAAAATTTCAGATCTGCCAGAAATTCAAGATGGCCGTCATAGCTAAAAATAGATTTTTAAAAAATAAGTTTGTAGCGACTACTTCTTGAAAACTATAAGTGATATTGATATGGGACTTTTTCTAAAATGCTCAGCATGACATGATGTTGATCCTTGTGGAAAATTATTTTGATTCGACGTTAAACATATCTGCCCGTGGCCATCTTTGTTTACATAGAGTTATATAATGAAAACTTGTAGCGACTACTCCTCTGAAACTACTTGACGGATGTTCATGAAACTTCACAGGAATGTTGCTCTTGGTGTCTAGTTGATCCTAGAAAAAATTCAGGTCGGCCGGAAATTCAAGATGGCCGCCACAGTTAAAAATAGATTTAAAATAAATAAGTTTGTAGCGACTACTTCTTCAAAACTATAAGAGATATTGATATGGGACTTTTTCTAAAATGATCAGTATGACATGATGTTGGTCCTTGTCAAAAATCGTTTTGATTTGACGTTAAACATTGCTGCCAGCGGCCATCTTTGTTTACTCGAGTTATATAGTAAAAACTTGTAGCGACTACTCCTTTGAAACTACTTGGCGGATTTTCATGACACTTTACAGGAATGTTGCTCTTAATGTCTAATTGATCCTAGCAAAATTTCAGATCGGCCAGAAATTCAAGATGGCCGCTACAGCTAAAAATAGATTTTTAAAAAAGAAGTTTGTAGCGATTACATCTTGAAAACTATAAGTGATATTGATATGGGACTTTTTGTAAAATGATCAGCATGACAGTTTAAATAGTGCTAATTTTGATGCTTGATATATACTTACATGTATAATAATGCAGATGATATTATCATCAAATGACATTTTTGAATTGTATATATATTTGTATTAAGTTTTTCCTTGTTACCAGTATTGTCAAACAAAGCATTTTAGAGCTCATGTTTGTATGTTAATATAAGGATGACATAAATTAGTATGTATACACAAAGTATGTTGCTTATATGAAGAAAATGTATTCAGATTAATTTAACAAGAAACAATATTATTAAAATTAGCAACTGTTTGTGCTGTAACTTCTAGAATAACAGTACTGTTGTTCCTTTTCAATATATCGAGTGTTGAATAGTGTAATATAATTATACACACACAACTTTATGCTGTTTTTGTAGGATTTGTATTTTTGGTAAACCAAAAAAACACGCAACAAGGCAAACATGAATGGCGATGTGAATAAAGGCATATGACGCCACAAACACAAAAAGAGTTGACATGAAAGAATGCTTGTATTTCTTATATTATTTGTTGAGGTTTATGAAGAGCTACAGTTAAATGTTAATTAACCGAAAATAAAACAAAGATGTCCCTTATAAAACAGTACTTGACCTCATTCTGAATAAAGCTATATTGTTCTGAAATTGTTTGTCATTCTCATTTTGTAAAGGTGAGTTCATACTTCTTCTTAGCTCAACTGAGCCTGAGAAGTAAGCTATTGGGATCACTCTTTGTCCTTCATCGTCGTTAACTTTTACTTTAAACGACTTCTCCTCAGAAGTACGAGGGGTGATCCAAAATTACTCGTATATGCAAAAGTTGAACAGGAAATGTAGCATTCACAGAATGTCGTCCACCAACACACTCATACACATTAAAAAATACAAGGTACATACTGGAAGCAAAGTATGTGAAATCACAAACATAAAAGGGTTGACCACTGGGGTACCGCCTTGGAATGATTAGAGAGCAAAAAGACTGCTGGGGGTTTAAACCAGGTTCTAGGGTGCACCAAACCTCACTCTTACAATATTCCATCACAATTAAATGGGACAGTGTAAATAAAGAAATCCCCGCCAACAAACTAGGCAGCATTAATAGTCAAAATAAGTAAAACACAAATATTATAATGTATATCAGAATAGAAAAAAGCCTAGACAGCCATACAGTAACTGCTTTGATATAAGCATTGTATGAAAGTGATCATGACTAAGGGTCTTACGAAGTTTAACTGCCTAGTAAATTTTGATCAAACTTGTATGATTCTTAGATATCAAACTTGTATGATTCTTAGATCAATATGGCTTTCAAGTTTATTAAAAGTAGTTTAACACAACTTACATGGTGGCAATCGTTACTCTAAATTTAAAGACATTCACAAAAATCACTGAAAAGATTTCGACATTTTTAGCTGACCTCAAAGTGAGTCGGATCCGGTGAGCTATTGTGACCTCTTTTTGTCGGTCTCTTCGTTGTCTGTCTTTTCACACAAACCGCTTGGATTGTTTTGACTTAACTTCACTTGGATGATGCTGAGGTCAGTGGCTTTCAAGTTGGTTAAAATTAGGTCAAAGCAAGATAGTCGACGTAACCATAAAAGTTCGAAACCTTAAACAATCATCTTCGCGATAACCTCTGAACAGAGCTCAACAGTTTTTCATCTTGAATAATAATTTTATTGATCGGCAACCCCTTAAACTATCATGTATGCTCAAACGAAGCACCCAGGTTAAAAAATGACCACACCAGTGCGGTTCAAAGTTTATATACTCATCCCAACGGCAATTTATTTCAAGAAAGATAACGTCATTTGTAACTCTGCTGGTGTTATCTTTCTGGAATAACGTGATGGATGATTTTCTCGAAACGGTAAAACGGTTGAACATAACCGGTATTAATATGTGTGACTTTGAGTTTTAGCTTATGGGATGACGAGTTGTCTGTTGTCCGTCCGTTAACTTTTGACTCGTCAACACGACAGCGCCTTCATTTTTCATCCGATCTTTTTCAAACTTTGCCAGATTGTTACGACGATACGACAACTCGCCATTGTGATACAACATCGCGACATAATTTTCGCTATGTCATATCGCAATATCGCGTTGTCGGGCATATGACTCCACAAACACAAAAAGGGTTGACATGAAAGAATGCTTGTATTTCTTATATTATTTGTTGAGGTTTATGAAGAGCTACAGTTACATGTTAATTAACCGTAAATAAAACAAAGATGTCCCTTATAAAACAGTACTTGACCTCATTCTGAATAAAGCTATATTGTTCTGAAATTGTTTGTCATTCTCATTTTGTAAAGGTGAGTTCATACTTCTTCTTAGCTCAACTGAGCCTGAGAAGTAAGCCTTTGGGATCACTCTTTGTCTGTCATCGTCGTTAACTTTTACTTTAAACGACTTCTCCTCAGAAGTACGAGGGGTGATCCAAAATTACTCGTATATGCAAAGGTTGAACAGGAAATGTAGCATTCACAGAATGTCGTCCACCAAAACACGCATACACAACATTAAAAAATACAAGGTACATACTGGAAGCAAAGTATGTGAAATCACAAACATAAAAGGGTTGACCACTGGGGTACCGCCTTGGAATGATTAGAGAGCAAAAAGACTGCTGGGGGTTTAAACCAGGTTCTAGGGTGCACCAAACCTCACTCTTACAATATTCCATCACAATTAAATGGGACAGTGTAAATAAAGAAATCCCCGCCAACAAACTAGGCAGCATTAATAGTCAAAATAAGTAAAACACAAATATTATAATGTATATCAGAATAGAAAAAAGCCTAGACAGCCATACAGTAACTGCTTTGATATAAGCATTGTATGAAAGTGATCATGACTAAGGGTCTTACGAAGTTTAACCGCATAGTAAATTTTGATCAAACTTGTATGATTCTTAGATATCAAACTGGTATGATTCTTAGATCAATATGGCTTTCAAGTTTATTAAAAGTAGTTTAACACAACTTACATGGTGGCAATCGTTACTCTAAATTTAAAGATATTCACAAAAATCACAACAAATTTCGACATTTTTAGCTGACCTCAAAGTGAGTCAGCTCCGGTGAGCTATTGTGACATCTTTTTGTCGGTCTCTCTTCGTTGTCCGTCATTCAGTAACTTTTTCTTCAACAACATTTTTTCCCACAAACCGCTTGGATTGTTTTGACTTAACTTCACTTGGATGATGCTGGGGTCAGTGACTTTCAAGTTGGTTAAAATTAGGTCAACGAAAGATAGTCCACGTAACCATAAAAGTTTGAAACCTTAAACAATCATCTTCGCGATAACCTCTGAACAGAGCTCAACAGTTTTTCATCTTGAATAATAATTTTATTGATCAGCAACCCCTAAACTATCATGTATGCTCAAACGAAGCACCCAGGTTAAAAAATGACCACACCATTACGGTCCAAAGTTTATATACTCATCCCAACGGCAGTTTATTTCAAGAAAGATAACGTCATTTGTAACTGCTGTGTTATCTTTCTGGAATAACGTTATGAATGATTTTCTCCAAACGGTAAAACGGTTGAATATAACCGGTATTAAGATGTGTGACTTTGAGTTTTAGCTTATGGGATGACGAGTTGTCTGTCGTCCGTCCATTAACTTTTGACTCGTTAACACGATAGTGCCTTCATTTTTCATCAGATCTTTTTCAAACTTTACCAGATTGTTACGGCAACTCGCCATTGCGATACGACATCGCGACATAATTTTCGCTATGTCATATCGTGATATCGTAACGCGTTGTCGGGTGTTGCATTGTCGCATTGAATAAATGTCGCGTTGTCGTTGGCGACATTACTACAATTGAAAGAATGTCGCATTGTCGTGGGCGACACCCGACAATGCGAGAACTCGACATTGCGTTGTTGTATCATAATGTTGAGTTATCATATCGCAATGTCCCATTGTCTTATCGCAATGTCGCGATGTAGCATTGTATCTGGCCCCAACCGGACACCGTAGATTGTTGATATCAATGAAAGCACGGGCGAGTTCGAAAACCGGCCAGTTCTGACACTGAAGTTATGGCCCTTGATTTAGTTATCCCCAACTTGTTCACGTCCGTGTGTAATTTTGCGTAACTCCTCCTAAACCACTGGGCGGAATTCAATCACATTTAGTGTATGACTTCCCCACATCATAACAACATGCAAGAGCAACATTATTTTTGACTCCGGCCCAAGATTCCCGCCACAGGGGTCAAAAGGTCAAATACTCTAAAAATACAACTACACTATTATTTTTTATTATTTTTACATACAAATTCATAACTTTCACATCCAGTCAAATTCCGGTAGGTTGCGATATTCAGTAGGTGAAAATAAAGGGGTTTACTCGGACTTTATCCTCAATCTCTATTTGAAAAATGAAAATATTAGACCATGATTTAAATTAAATGTATCCATACTGGTGTTTTTCAATTAGACGACACCAAAAGAAGATACATAGATGTACACCAAAAATAAAGCTTTCAATATAATTATCACTACAAACCAGTTTTATAAAGGGCTAAAGTCAGTTGAGCACCAACAATAAACACCGAGTTTACCCCCTACCAGAATGTGGAGGTCTTTTATTTTATTGATCACTGATTGGTCAAATTATTTTGATGATGTCATGTGAAAGTTATGAATTGATATTTATAACCATCTATATAAGATACACAACATATTAAAAGTTTTTTTTATTTCAACCTCCGATGTGCGACCAGAGGTTGGGCGAATGTCATCAGATGGGGGGGGTGGTCAATTTTTTTTTTTTTTATTACGTCTTTTAAATTCAACCAAATTTGTGTAGTACTTCGCCACATCATAACGACGTGCAAGAGCAACATTGTTTTTGACTCCGCCCCCAAGGGGGCCCCCCCAGGGGTCAAAAAGTCAAATACACTAAAAATTCAACTAATTAACCACTAGGCAGAATTCAACCAAATTTAGTGTATGACTTCCCCACATCATAACAACATGCAAGAGCAACATTATTTTTGACTCCGCCCCAAGATGCCTGCCACAGGGGTCAAAAGGTCAAATACTCTAAAAATTCAACTACACTATTATTTTTTATTATTTTTACATACAAATTGATATTTATAACCATTTATATAAGATACACAATATATCAAACGTTTTTTTATTTAAACCTCCGATGTGCGACCAGAGGTTGGGCGAATGTCATCAGATGGGGGTTGTGGGGGGGGGGGGGGCAAGAGCAACATTGTTTTTGACTCCGCCCCCAAGGGGGCCCCCCCAGGGGTCAAAAAGTCAAATACACTAAAAATTCAACTAATTAACCACTAGGCAGAATTCAACCAAATTTAGTGTATGACTTCCCCACATCATGACAACGTGCAAGAGCAACATTATTTTTGATTCCACCCTAAGGTGCCAACCCCAGGGGTCAAAATGTCAAATACACTTAATATTCCAAGTTTTTGAGGACGTCTTTTCCGACTACTGTTGCTAGGGAGCTATAGTATTGTTTATCTGACATGATGTATGGCAGATACATTACTTTGGGGGTTGATTGGCATATTGCCAGACTTTTGAGAAATTTTGATGCAATGTCGGAAAACGGAGCTAGGGGAGATAATCCATGCATCTCTGACTTGCACTTCAGAAAGGTGGGGATCTGCGATGGTTCACCATTGACTACATCTAGTTAAAATTGCTATATATGGAGAAAACAATCTGCTTATAGATTGGCGTAAACCAGGCGGGAGGCGGGCGGGCGTCAACATTTTGTGTTTTATATATCTCGGCATTTATACCATCAAACGTTAACAGCACCTTCCTCTCATCAAGCACTGACCATTAATAATTTTGGTAGAGCATCGTCAATAAAACTGACCAATCAGTGACCAGAAATAAGACCTACCTAATTCATTGTGGTAGGTGATAAACTCGGTCTTTATCCTTGATGTTCAACCAAGTTTACTGTTAAAAATAAGGTATCTACAATGTGGTTCTTTTAAAACCCTGCATATTCCATGTACATTCATGCAAACTGATTCAACATACATATCTTTCAAAATCAAAATCTTGAAAATTATCATCGTTTTACTTGGTCAAAGATTTTTATTTTACTATAGAACCTAAGGATAAAAACCGAGTAACACAAATGTTATCACCTACTGAAAATAAGATAAAATCTCGCGAAACTTGCTAGGAAAAATCAATATCAAGTCAGATGCGCATATTGTCGTGACGTTCCGGTTCGATAATTTTCCACTGAGTTATGGCCCTTTGTATTTTTAATGCCTATATATAAATAGTTGTCAAATAGAAAATGTGTGTCCTTCTCCTGTTCTTCACATCGTGCACGTCGCGGAGAGGGCACTGGTGACACTCATGGTGTTTGTATAGGGGTCGCCTTGCCAGCCCTATACAACATTACTGGTGGGGTAAATCACTGTATTCGCGTATAGTGACTAACACACTGGTACTTCTGAACTGGATTGTCTCAGTTCAGGAGCCTGAGTGTCATTTGACTGATAGTGAAGAAGTCCCCTGCGCCCCCATCAAGGCACTCATCATCAGATGGAAGTAGAGAACTTGGAAGTTGTCAGACAGAAGTCCGCGGGCCAGAGCTGAGATCAACCAACACAGAGTAGAAGTAGCAGCAGAAGTATATAGTTAGTGATAATTAGGGATCGACGCCGAGGCCTACATTCGACCGTAGTCTGACAACAGAAGAGGGATTCATGAAAAATAAAGCCATCTGATAATGCTTGCAGCGCAGGGGCCATCTGTGATGGGTGTGGCCCAAACACAAGGACCCCCGACCAGTAGCGGCTGTAGGACACCACACTAGCGGATGTAGATCAACCACCTTAGCGGATGCAGGCCACCTCGACCACCAGACCACCACTTCACCGCCACAGCGACAACTACACAGAGCAGCAGCGACACAACAATACACATCTACAAGAGAAACGACTACACTACACAGCAGCACCTGAACAACCTACACATTCAACTAGAACAGTCCAGACTACTGTGCCCGTCACGGCAGGGAAACTTGTCGTGTTTGTTGGTGGAGGGACTATAAACTACACATATGCGCATATATTATCGTGACATTCCGGTTCGATACGTTTCCTCTGAGTTATTGCCCTTTGTAATTTTATACTTAGAATTTTTGTCCGGGACATAACTTCAAAACTACAGATTGGACTGCAATGAAACTTCACACACTCTTAGAGGGCAATTAGAGGCAGTGCAGAGCGCAAGAATCGTTATTCTGTCTTAATTCAAATGAGTAATTGCCCTTTGTAATTTTATACTCAGAACTATTGTCCGGATTAACACTTCAAAACTACTGATGGGACTGGCATGAAACTTCACACAATGATAGAGGGCAATGAGAGTAAGTGCAGAGTGCAAGAACCGTAACTCTGTCTTTATTCATGTAGAGTTATTGCCCTTTGTAATTTTATTCTTGCCCGAAGCATAAGTCAAAAACGAGTAATGGATCTGCAAATTGAAAACTGCTGGGTGATACAAGGTCATATGATAAATTGAGGATACATTTCGTCGGGCGTCCATCTGTTCTACCGATTTTCTTGTTAACTTTGTTATACAGGCATCTTTTTTTTATATCTCGGCATTGCCATGTGCAATTATTATACTAAGCATCATGCGCTGAAAATGAAAACTAGGTTTTCAACGTTAAAGCATCCTCCCACCTCCCAAAAAGGCAATCTATCTAGAAAAGCTCTATTAAATAGTTTCACCAAACACACAGGCACTCATCTTTCACATTTTGGAAAACTCTGCTTAAGTGCCACTAGGCGTTTCTCTATTGTTCATCCGATCATTACCAAACTCAACCAGATTGTTGATATCAACGAAAGCTCAGACGAGTTCAAAAACCAGCCAGATCCGACCATTTACACCGGAGTTATAGCCCTTGTTTTTCTGACATATGCTATAATTTGGCCTCGTTACCACAATAATTTAATTTTTCAAAGTTTACCATATTGTTGATGTCAATGAAAGTCCGGACAAGTTTGAAAACCATCCAGATTGGACAAGTAACACCAGAGTTATGGCCCTTGGTTTTTAGCTCGACTGATCAAAGATCAGCAGAGCTTATGCCATGGTGCGACGTCCGTCTGTCCGACCGTCCGTCTGTCTGTCCGTCTGTCCGTAAACTTTTATTTGTAGCGACAACTCCTCTGAAACTTCTAAATGGATATTCATGAAACTTTACAGAAATGTTGCCCATAAAGTCTAGTTGATCCTAGCAAAAATTCATGTTGATGTGAAATCCAAGATGGCCGCCAAAGCTAAAAATAGTGTTTTAAAATACAAGTTTGTAGCGACTACTTCTTGAAAACTATAAGTGATATTGATATGGGACTTTTTCTAAAATGATCAGCATGACATGATGTTGATCCTTGTGGAAAATTATTTTGATTCGACGTTAAACATGGCTGCCAGTGGCCATCTTTGGTTACATAGAGTTATATAGTAAATATCCTCTGAAACTACTTGACGGATGTTCATGAAACTTCACAGGAATGTTGCTCTTGATGTCTAGTTGATCCTTGAAAAATGTCAGGTTGGCCGGAAATTCAAGATGGCCGCCACAGCTAAAAATAGATTTAAAATAAATAAGTTTGTAGCGACTACTTCAAAACTATAAGAGATATTGATATGGGACTTTTTCAAACTCATGGTTTCCTCTCAATGACTTGTATTCCCCCCCACCGCACCCCACCCCACCCCCACCCCAACCCACCCCACCCACCCCACCCCACCCCACAATCCCCTTCACACACACCCATACATGTTGAAGTGTTTTGTTTTGCGTAATTAACACTAACTCTAAGCCCTTCTTTTTTAATCGAGTCTTTGCCCAACTTGTTCAGAATATTGAATTAAATAAAAGCTCAGAACAGTTTGAAACCACTCATAACTGTCGCCCATCCCCATCCCTATCATATTTTAAAACATGAACTCTTTGTTTTTTTCAATTTATCTCCACTAAATAATTCATCAGATAATTGTCAGTAAGATAAATTCATTAAAATCATGTATTACACACAACATAACTTGCCTTGCTAAGTAACAGATGAACTACAGTTCTTAAAGCAAACATAACAAACAATGACTAATATGCTTCGCTTTAGAAACGTTCATTTCCGGTTCGAATAGGTTATATTCATGTTTCATTTTATGTTACCATTTTGTATTACCATGTTTACCAATATTAATATCGTATAGCTGACGACCATGAATTTGGCCAAATTCCCACCAAATGTAGGATTTAGGACGACGTGTCTTTGTGGCATGTAGTGTTTTCAATCGTGTTACCACTTGCCACCGTTTATAACCAAAGTTGTTTATATGAAAGGGGATTTTTGAGGGTTCTTTATTCCGTTAAAGTAAAGAGATTTTAAATGTGAAATAATTGTTATCAGTGAATAAAGAATATTGGTAGAATATTAGCGAATAAAGAATATTTGTAGAACCGATAGATTCTCTCCGAAGAGGATGCTTTGTGTGAATGAAGGTGTACATTAACGGGAAAATGTACAACAATAATAAAGTATGTCCGTCCGTGTTTTATTATATATTATTTCAGTGATTTTCTTAGACAAAGGTCAAAGCAATAGCACAAAGTTGCCTACCAATTGAAAGAAGAATATAAGTCCATTATATATATTAACAGACACGTTATTATGGAATAATATAATTTTAACCACCCAGTCTCATAATACTGACACCGGGCCGACCAGTCCTAGAATTGAATTGAATTGGGTTGTAAGGCGCAACAAACATGAAAGGTTATATGGCGCCTAACAGAAATGAACGTGCCAGGCGCATCCTCCATTTACATCAAGATAAAATATGGAGAATGGGTCTAGAACCTTCTTACATGCAGAACTGCAGAGTTGCTGCAAATTCTATAGTAGACACTCCATTTACGATGGGGACACGTTTCCACGTTTGCATACGCGGTGTCATGATAAGGACCTTGAATGAGCATGATAAATAATGACAAACTGAATATGAATGGGGGTTTGTGAGATTGCAGTGGTTGTATTCTACCCCGGCAACCACACGGGGATGACCAGTCCTAGAACTACCCTTTACATATATGATACATCTTTACACAGAGTTGTCGTTTCTTGTATAAACATACACCTCTGTCAAAGTCTCTTCAAATACCAAAAATGTTGGCCAACGATGAAAAACGATGCAAAATTTAATGCAAATCGTCTTAATTGCACTAATATTTTTCTAAATTAACTTTATATGAAATGCTTAAATTACAAAAGAAAAAAAAATCGACTTGAATGTTTTCAATATTCAGTAAATTATGCTCAGAATTAAAATCAAAATAGGCACCACCATATCGTTCTCATAAATATGTACTGAATCTGTATATTGAAGTGTATTATTTAAGAAATAGAACATTATTTACGGTGAATTATATCGTGTAATATATCACGGGTTGGAGTTCAATTGTAAACATTAATTTCACTCGCCCTTTATTGTTTACAATTGAACGACACACCGTGATATATTACAAGATAATTCACCGTAAACGATGTTCTATTTATATTCTAATACCCCTAAAGTGTGAAAATAACGCACACATCTGAAATCTTCCGCATTGCTTTTCTTACTCTCCTAACGGTGCAAACGTTACAGTGATATCTTTCGCATTGCCTTGCTTATTCTCCAACGTTGAAAACGTTAGTGATATATCGTTGAATATAACGAGATATTTTAAACTAGGCTATATAGTGAGGGTGTATTAGAATAAAGGTTAATTTCTGACAGTAAAACGGTATATTACTAGCTGTTAATCATAGTCGTGTATGGACTGTGTACGTATCAATGTCTCTCGGTCTATTATTTTCAGTCAATGGAGTAAATATTTTCACACACGATGTCACACAAAACAATCGCTAATAGTTTGATAGCACGCTACGGTTGTTTGTTCGAACAATGGAGCAGATACTTCAGTTCAAAAATAACCAAACATATCAAACGCACTGTTTTGAACTCCCATGTATAACGTCCTAGGCCGATGCGTGACTTTGAAATAGAGTAAAATGTCCCCAATATGACGAATATGATGTATAGTGCTTTAATTATGTCGTCTGGGCTCACTCGGTCGATTATTATTGGAGATCCATGCAAGCGCCATTTTCCACCTATTTTTCCTTAGCATAATCATCGTGGCAGTGGCTAAGTGCTAGAGCGTCTGCCTCGCACGCGGGAAGTCATGGGTTCGATCCCTGGCCGGGTCACTACAAAGACGTAATACAAATATTACAACAGCACTCTTTTTTTGATGTTCATCGTATAAGGGATAATGACTAGTCAGCCAGGTTTCAGTATATTGTTACTGGATTGTCTGGGATGGGATGTGTGTACGGTTTGGTACTCCAGTATGTCAGCATTATACAATTTAGCATTGAGCTCATTGCTACAAGGAGACCCAGCCGTAATTAGACTGGAAGATTATTAAAATCGACTTTAAACCCCCTACATACAAATCGTTGTCCATGTTTTCGTTCTGAAGTTCAAAAAAGGACGATTGTATCAGTTGAATTCATTTGTAATGTGCGTATGAAAAGCTGTTTGGTTCACATTTTAGATCACCTGATCCGAAGGCTCAAGGTGATTTATTGGGATCGTCCTTCCGTACGTCCGTCCACACTTCAAACGACATCTCCTCTGAAACCGCTTGGCCAATTTTGACAAAACTTCACATGGATGATCCTTAGAAGAATGCTTTTTAGACTTGTTAAAATTAGGTCTGCGCACCATCCAAGATGGCCGCCATTACCATATATGGTCGAAACCTTAAACAATCTTCTTCTCAAGAACCGCTGGACAGATTTCGACAGTTTTTCTTTTAAAATGATTGCCAGCACATAGACTTATCAATTCTGTTCAAATAAAGTCCCCGGGGTAAAAAATGGCCATGCCCCGGTCTTCTTCTCTGAAACCACAAGGAACAGAGCTCTCATGTATTACATGTAGCATCAGCTTATGGTCCTCTACTAAGTTTGTTCAAATGGTGACCCTGGTGTCAAACTTGGCCCAGCCCCGGGGTTTACAGTATTATACATATAGTTATATAGGAAAAAGTTAAAAAATCTTCTCTGAAACTACAAGAGCCAGATTAATATTTTGCATTTACTATAAGCTTACGGTCCTTAACCAAGTTTGTTCAAATGGTCACCCTGTGTTCACATTTGGCCTCGCCCAAGGGGTCACATGTTTTACACAGACATGTTGTAGGGAAAAATCTTCTCAGAAACAGCTTCGTCAATTTTGACCAAACTGCACATGGATGATGCTTAGATGAATATTTAAACGTGACATCCAAGATGGCCGCCATAGAAAAACCTTTAGATTACTTCTAGAATTTCTTTTTTTAATTCTTCATTTTTATTATTGTTTCCTGCTTGGATGCGTTTTTCCTTTTGGTATTTTTTCTAAAGTTTGTATAGAAAATGTTGCATATTTTAAATAGACTTAATTAGGGAAAACTTAAAAAATCTTCTTTGAAATTGTTGGCAGTTGTGGGTTTAAATTTCGGTTGAGGGTGTTGTTGTTTTGCACTTGTAAAAAGGGATTGAAAGGAATTTAATGGTGAAACTCCTTGATATAAGAGCTAGTTGAGCCTGTAGAGCAGCCACGGGGCCTCTTGTTCTCTTGTTCTTTATTATTATTAATGATAGCTTACACCTGGTCTATTAAGTTTGCTCATTCGAAGTCCCTGGAGTCAAAGACGGCTGCAACCCCTGGGTCCAAACTTTGTATGTAGAGAGTTTGCATGTTTTTACATAGACTTACATAAGGAAAGACAAACATATCTTCAATCTTTGAGGACAATTTTTCATCATACCAAAGATCCTCAGGTGATAGATTCAGGGCCATCTTGGCTTTCCTGTTTGTTGGATATTTTTGCCCTTTTTAGTTACTGGTCGAATGGCAGTTGTCAGTCGTCCTTCCTTCAGTCTGTCCGCCGACCGTTAACTTTTGCCTTGTGAACACGATAGCGCCTTCATTTTTAATTTGATCTTGTTCAAACTTTGTAAGGGTCTTTACAATCAAAAATGAGACTAGTAACATCAGCTTAATGTTGATTCTACACAGGAAGACTTCGAGAGTGAGTAATATAAGTTTAGAGATGTTTCGCTAAAATCGATAAAAAATAAATATGTTTAAATTTAACTTGGGAAGATTGTTGATACTAATGAAAGCGCGTACACATTTAAAAACCAGCTAGTCAAAGATCGAATTAGTAACACCAGATTACAACATGCCATTTTCTGCCTTGGAAACACTCGAACACCTTCATATTCAATTTGTATTTAATCTTTACCAAGCTTGGTCAGAGTGTTGATATTTATGAAAACTCGGACACGTTTGAAAAGCAGCTTGATCGGATTAGTTACACTAGAAATAAATGAATTGAGGTTTTACGGAGCATCAACACAAAAAAGGTTATATGGCGCCAACAGGAATGAATATTCCGGACCCACTCTCCATTTACATATACAATATGCAGAATGGGCCTAGATTCATCTCACCTGCAGATCTGCAAAGCAGATACAAATTGTATTGTAAACACGCCATTTTTATACGCCCACGTGGACGCGTTATGTCGTGGCTTTGTCCGTCGGCCAGTCCGTTAACGTTTACCTGAGAACTGATTTTGGCTAATAAATCTCGAAGTGTAAGGTCTGCAACAATGAAACTGTGTACACATGTTCAGTATGATCCAATGACTGCATCGTATAAAGGACCATCATTCTCTGTATCATATATATATGTTATAGGGAATGGTCTACCCAATCCGTAGACCTGATCTACATTCTTGCACTTTGAAAAGCGCATTTGTTGTGAGGCCATCTTTAAAAAATATTTGTTTCCCGTTTCCCCAATCCCGACCCAGGATTTTATAGGTGCGTAGGTGATTTTTAGCTCTACTGATCAGACGTGGTGCGGCGTCCGTCGTCCGTCTGTCCGTCTGTCTGTCCGTCTGTCCGTAAACTTTTTTTTGTAGCGACAACTCCTCTGAAACTACTGAATGGATTTTCATAAAACTTTACAGAAATGTTGCCCATGAAGTCTAGTTGATCCTAGCAAAAATTCATGTTGATGTGAAATCCAAGATGGCCGCCAAATCTAAAAATAGGTTTTAAAAAAACAAGTTTGTAGCGACTACTTCTTGAAAACTATAAGTGATATTGATATGGGACTTTTCTAAAATGATCAGCATGACATGGTGTTGGTCCTTGTCAAAAATCGTTTTGATTCAACGTTAAACATGGCTGCCAGCGGCCATATTTGTTTACATAGAATTATATAATGAAAACTTGTAGCGACTACTCCTCTGAAACTACTTGACGTATTTTCATGAAACTTCACAGGAATGTTGCTTTTGATGTCTAATTGATCCTAGCAAAATTGTAGGTCGGCCGGAGATTCAAGATGGCCGCCACGGTTAAAAATAAATTTTCAAAATACAAGTTTGTAGCGACTTCTTCTTGAAAACTATAAGTGATATTGATATGGGACTTTTTCTAAAATGATCAGCATGTCATGATGTTGGTCCTTGTCAAAAATTGTTTTGATTCAACGTTAAACATTGCTGCCAGCGGCCATCTTTGTTTACATAGAGTTATATAGTAAAAACTTGTAGCGACTACTCCTTTGAAACTACTTGGCGGATTTTCATGACACTTTACAGGAATGTTGCTCTTAATGTCTAATTGATCCTAGCAAAATTTCAGATCGGCCAGAAATTCAAGATGGCTGCCTCAGCTAAAAATAGATTTTTAAAAAAGAAGTTTGTAGCGACTACATCTTGAAAACTATAAGTGATATTGATATGGGACTTTTTCTAAAATGATCAGCATGACATGATGGTTATCAGAGTCAAACATTATTTTAATTCGACGTTAAACATGGCTGCCAGTGGCCATCTTTGTTTACATAGAGTTATATAATGGAAACTTGTAGCGACTACTCCTCTGAAACTACTCGACAGATTTTCATGAAACTTCACAGGAATGTTGCTCTTGATGTCTAATTGAACCTAGCAACATTTCAGGTCGGCCGCCACGGCTAAAAATAATTTTTCAAAACAAGTTTGTAGCGATTTCTTCCTGAAATCAAAATCAATCAGTAGAGCTTCACGGTCATTGACCTCTTGTTCTTTTGCCAAAGACAGTAAAAACCTTAAGAAATGAAAGAAAAATATACTAAAGATAGTAAAAAAAAAACATGTTAAAGAATTGCTATAAAAAGTTTTGGGGAGGGCCCTTTTTCGTGGGTATGTAGCAAGCCAACACGTTTTAGCTCTACTGGCCAAAGGGCCAGCAGAGCTTATGGGATGACGAGTTGTCCGGCATCCGTCCGTTAACTTTTGCCTTGTGAACACTCTAGGGCCTTCATTATTAATCGAATCTTTAGGAAACTTTGCCAGTGTCTTTATATCAATGAAAGCTCTGACAAGTTCGAAAACCAGCCAGATCGGATTAATTTCACCGGCCCTTGTTTTGCTAAAAAATACCATATTAAATCTTGTGAACACTCTAGCACCTTCATTTATTATTTGATCTTTACCAAAATGATATATAGGGTCCTATAGAAACCACAGCGTCCGAACGCAATGGCATCGTAGGTCCGCACTGTACTGACTTGCAAAGATTGTTAATATTAATGAAAGCTCTGGATAAGTTTGAAAACCAGCCAAATAGGTTCAGTAACACCGGAGTTATGGCCCTTGTTTTTTCTGAAAAATGCCATTTTCTGCCTTGTGAACACTAGCATTTTTGGGGCCTTTTTAACACGGTACGTTTGATCGTAGGTTACAAGTACATAATTGTAGAGTCATTTTATTTTTTGTATTAAAAGAACGAAGTGCCTGGCGTGGAAAAATCGTCAAATAAACAATACTGTGTTTTCAACGGTTACATCGAATTACCCATTATATTAAAAGATTTACAGTGTAAAAATTCAAGTTGCATTCTCAAACTTCCTGTGGTGTAGTGGAAACACCCATATCATTTATTGGTATGAGACCATGGTTCGAATCCAGGCTGGTTGACAATTACATGTAACTTTATTTGCTTGCACATTGTAAATTTTGTCGGTAGTAAAAAACAAAACAAAAACACTGAAATTAACAATATCTTTTTGAAAAAGGGGTCAATTCCTTTTCTCCATAGAACCATACATATATGCATATATCATTTGTTTTGGTACCCAGCTGTTTATCGACAGAATTAAATCTACCGACCTCGGGTTTTTGTGTTCAGCCATGATACACGCTGCATTATTGCATAAATATATAATATATAAGAAGAGAGTGAAAAAATCGTAAATCATGGACATTGTCTCCCATATTTACTCACACTGTGCATGATTTACAATCTTTAGCTCTACTGATCAGAGATCAGCAGAGCTTATGTCGTGGTGCGGTGTCCGTCGTCCGTCCGTCTGTCTGTCCGTAAACTTTTTTTTGTAGCGACTACTCCTCTGAAACAACGGAATGGATTTTCATAAAACGTTACAGAAATGTTGCCCATGAAGTCTAGTTGATCCTAGTAAAAATTCATGTTGAAGTGAAATCTAAGATGGCCGCCAAATCTAAATATAGATTTTTAAAAAACAAGTTTGTAGCGACTACTTCTAGAAAACTCTAAGTGATATTGATATGGAACTTTTTCTAAAATGAACAGCATGACATGATGTTGGTCCTTGTCGAAAATCGTTTTGATTCGACGTTAAACATGGCTGCCAGCGGCCATCTTTGTTTACATAGAGTTATTTAGTAAAACCTTGTAGCGTGTACTCCTCTGAAACTACCCGACGGATTTCCATGAAACTTCCAAGGAATGTTGCTATTGATGTCTAAATGATCCTAGCAACATCTCAGGTTGGTCGGAAATTCAAGATGGCCGCCACAGCTAGAGATAGATTTTTCAAAAACAAGTTTGTAGCGAGTACTTCTTGAAAACTATAAGAGATATTGATATGGGACTTTTTCTAAAATGATCAATAAGGAATGATGTTGATCCTTGTCTAAAATTATTTTGATGCGACGTTAAACATGGCCGTTGATGCGACGTTAAACATGGCCGCCAGCGGCCATCATTGTTTACATAGAGTTATATTATGAAAACTTGTAGCGACTACTCCTCTGAAACTACTTGACGGATTTTCATGAAACTTCACGGGAATGTTGCTCTTGATGTGTAATTGATCGTAGCAAAATTTCACGTCGGCGGGAATTCAAGATGGCCGCCACGGTTAAAAATATTTTTTTGTAGAGACTACTCCTTGAAAACTATAAGTGATATTGATATGCTTCTTTTCCTAAAATGATTAGTACGACATGATGTTGATCCTTGTCAAGAATTATTTTGATTCGACGTTAAACATATCTGCCCGCGGCCATCTTTGTTTACATAGAGTTATATAATGAAAACTTGTAGCGACTACTCCTCTGAAACTACTTGACGGATTTTCATGAAACTTCATAGGAATTCTGATCTAGCTATCAAAAACCTATCAGTAGAGCTTCAAGGTCATTGACCTCTTGATATTTTTTATTTTTACACAATGTATATATCCAATAGTACAGGCTGTATGTTGACAAACCTGCAGTAATGGTGTATTAGCTAATATTTTAATTTTGTAGGCAACTATTCCAACGTATACATGTAAGCACCCAAAACAAAAACCTGTCCAGACATCATGCTTCCATTTTCTTCGGACAGCAGAATAATTTTCATCAACAATTAATACATGCTAGAGAATTCGTTACCAGTACTTTCAGGACTTTGATTTTAATTACTTTTGTTTGAAAAACGTTGAACCTTGAACATAACCTTGAAAATAACTTTCAAAGCATCAGATCTACAACAATAAAACGTTGTACACATCTTTAGCATGATTCATTGAATACATCTGATAAAGAAATATAAAAACATCGGACAGGGAAAGTAGCATTCAAGGAGGACAGTCAACCACAAAACACAGAAACAAACACGCAAACAGGCAAACAAGAAGGCAAAAATAATAATAAATGCAAACGACATCACAAACACAAAAGGGTTGACAATAGGGCTACCGCCTTTGAACGGTCAGTGGCAAAGCAGGCCACTGGGGGTTTACACCGGTTTAGGGTGCACCAAACCTCACACTTACCCTACTGTCATTCCATTAAAACGGGACAGTGTAAATAAAGAAATCCCCGCCATGATCTAATCTCTAACCAAAAAGGCAGCATCAATAGGCAATATAAGCAAAACACAAATATGCTCGTGTAAATATAATACAAAAAAACAATAGCCTAGAAAGCCACAATGAAGGTACTCAATGACTTGGCAGAAGCCAGAGCAACAAGAGAATAAACCATTAAGGGCACGACAAGAAAGATCATAAACAAACATCAAACGCCACCGTCCCAGTGGGCTTTAGGTAGGCACAGACTCATAACTCTCTGATTCTTATTTGTTTTAATTATTTTCCTTTGATCGAAGATTTAACCTGGAACTTAACCTTGCCAGTATAAGGTCTACAACAATGCAACATTGTGTACACCTTCAGCATCTGCAAACATCTGATAAGGGTCCATAACTCCATGGTTCATATTTTTCTAATTATTACTCTTTGAATAAATGTTTAACCTCTAACCTGACCTTGCATTTTACAGAACATAATTTTTATTTTTCACCCATGGTACAACATGTATGAAATTTATGAAATAAAATCATGAGGCATAGTACTCAAAATGAGATGTTATATAACGTGGTAGGGGTACTTGAGATAGAATTACATTGTGAAATGTAGAATACCAGAGCAATTGCAATTTATTATGCCCCACTTCGAAGAATGTTTGTGTCATGGTCTATTTGTGTACCTTCTCTTTTGGGAAGATTCGCATAAGAAACGTGGTTGCTATGGTAACAAACTTGTAACAAATTACAAAATAGTGCACGTCTTCGCGATACCTCAAGAACAGCTGGCACTACAAACTCCAAACTTGGCAGGAATGTTTGTGTCATGGTCTAGTTGTGCACTTTCCCTTTTGGGTAGATTCGCGTAAGAAATGTGGTTGCTATGGTAACAAAACCTGTAAAAAGAATACTAAATTGCTTGTCCTCGATAACTCAAGAACAGCTCTCACTACAAACTCAAAACTTGGCAGGAATGTTTGTGTCATGGTCTAGTTGTGCACCTCCCCTTTTGGGTAGATTCTCATAAGGAATGTGGTTACTATGGTAACAAAACATGTAAAAAAATACTACAATTGCGTGTCTTCTCGATAACTCAAGAAAAGCTGGCACTACAAACTCAAAACTTGGCAGACATGTTTGTGTTATGACCTAGTTGTGAACCTCCCATTTAGGGTATATTAGCATAAGCAATGTGGTTGCCATGGTGACAAAACTTGCAAAAAAACACTAAAAAAAATGTTCTTCGCAACATGGTTTTTATCAACAACGTGTCTTCAAATATTATTTTTCATTAACAACGAAACAATATCGATTTGTAGACATATATATATTTTTAAATAATGACCTTCACCACTACAAATTAAATTGCAAGGAATGTTGTCAATTGCCTAATGCCTTGTTTTACAAACATATCTATTGTTATTATTAGTGTACTGTGACGTATAGTTTGCATTTGATTAATCGATCTGAAAGGTTGTGCACATTTTAATACAATTCGGTACATCTTAGTAGAATACGCTATTTGAATTACTCTGAGTTCAATATACCCTGACTGGTATCATATATGTACATTTACTATTATTATAAGTAAGTTTACTGCTACACTGTACGGAGAAAACAACAGCCAAAAAACGTGAAAGATGGTGTATGTTGTCCCTGTGTCAAATTTGGGGATTTAACGTTTTTTACATGAATTTGTACTAAATGTAGCTCTTGCAAACGTTAAGAGCTGTTTTAAGTGGAGGGGTGGGGTTGGAGTTGAGAATGCAAACAATAGACAATAATAAGTACTACGTGGAGCGGAGTATGAAAAGAGTGTCCTTCCAATTGAAGATGGTCGCTACAGCTAAACATAGATTAAAAAAAACGGCTTTGTGGCGACTATTTCTCAAAAACCATAAGTGATATTAATTTGAAACCTTTACTTATATGACTGGCATGACGTGTAGTTGGTCCTTAACAAAATTCATGTTGATTCGATGTCAAACATAGCCATCTTTGTTGACTTAGATTTATTTATATAGGAAAATCGTGTGGCCACTATACTGTAGGTGCTGGTCCAATTTCCATAAAACTTCACAGGTTCCCATAGCTGCTCTGGCAATCAAAATACTGCCTCCCCATGTTTGTACTGTCACGCATGTAGACTACAGGTAAGGCGAGACTAACATTTACTTCCCATTGTGTGTACTATCAAGTATGTAGACTATAGGTAAGGCGAGACTAACATTTGCTTCCCCATGTTTGTACTGTCACGTATGTAGACTACCTACAGGTAAGGCGAGACTAACATTTGCTTCCAAATGTGTGTACTATCACGTATGTAGACTAGAGGTAAAGCGAGACTAACATTTGCATCCCCATGTTTGTACTGTCACGTATGTAGACTACAGGTAAAGCGAGACTAACATTTGCTTCCCAATATGTGTACTATCACGTATGTAGAGTATAGGTAAGGCGAGACTAACATTTGCTTACCCATGTTTGTACTGTCACGTATGTAGACTATAGGTAAGGCATGACTAACCTTGTCTTCCCAATGTGTGTACGGTCACATATGTAAGCTATAGGTCAGGCGAGACTAATGTTTGCTTTCCCATGTTTGTACTATCACGTATAAGGCGAGACTAACATTTGCTTCCCCAAGTTTGTACTGTCACGTATGTAGACTATAAGCAAGGCGAGACTAACATTTGCTTTTCCATGTTTGTACTGTCACGTAGGTAAACTATGGGTAAGGCGTGCCTAACATTGGCTTCCCAATGTGTGTACGGTCACGTATGTAGGCTATAGGTCAGGCGAGACTAATGTTTGCTTTCCCATGTTTGTACTATCACGTATCAGGCGAGACTAACATTTGCTTCCCCAAGTTTGTACTGTCACGTATATAGACTATAGGTAAGGCGAGACTAACATTTGCTTCCCCATGTTTGTACTGTCACGTATGAAGATGGTAAGGCGATACTAACATTTGTTTCCCCAGGTTTGTACTGTCACGTATGTAAACTACAGGTAAGGCGAGACTAACATTTGCTTCCCCACGTTTGTACTGTCACGTATGTAGACTATATGTAAGGCGAGACTAACATTTGTTTCCCCATGTTTGTACTGTCAGGTATGTAGACTATAGGTAAGGCGAGACTAACATTTGCTTCCCCACGTTTTTACTGTCACGTATGTAGATGGTAAGGTGAGACTAACATTTGCTTCCCCACGTTTGTACTATCACGTATGTAAACTACAGGTAAGGCGAGACTAACATTTGCTTCCCCAGGTTTGTACTGTCACGTATGTGGACTATAGGTAAGGCGAGACTAACATTTGCTTCCCCACGTTTTTACTGTCACGTATGTAGATGGTAAGGTGAGACTAACATTTGCTTCCCCACGTTTGTACTATCACGTATGTAAACTACAGGTAAGGCGAGACTAACATTTGCTTCCCCATGTTTGTACGGTCGTATATGTAGACTATAAGTAAAGCGAGACTATCCTTTGCTTCCCAATGTGTGTACTGTTACGTATGTAGACTAAAGGTAAGGCGAGACTAACATCTTCCCCATATTTATACTGTCACATATGTAGACTATAAGTAAAGCGAGACTTACCTTTGCTTCCCCTTGTTTGTACTGTCACGTATGTAGACTACAGGTAAGGCGAGACTAAAATTTGCTGCCCCATATGTTTACTTTGCTTGTGTTTTTCTGATCAGCTCAATAGTTCGATTGTATTATTATAATTACTACCGAGGCTATTGGTAACAAAACAAACATAAGGAAACATGACACTTATTCAAGTATTTCACGTTAATATTGTCATTGTTCCGAAACTATAATAAATCAGTAGGAATTTCAAATTTCGAAGTCATATGATCTACATGTTACATTTCATTGTCGAGACATGTTACTACAAAATGATTGTGGTTGTTTAGTGTTGACTGTCGTCCTTGATTCTGCATTTATATATATTTCTATAGGGCCATGTTTCTCCTTTTGATATGTATTATGTCTGATAGTCGAATCTTCAACGATGCAGGCAGTATCTTGTAATTTTTTAAGCAATTTGTGTATAAAGGCGAGACTTATATTTACCTTCCATCCATGCACTCCAAGTGTCCCTTTATTTCAATTGTGTTTGCCATACTTAAACCTCTCAATAGCAAAACACTATATTCGTTCAATCACTAACGCTACCATTGGTTACAACCCAAATATTAGGCCGTACAATAAGAATCACACAATGAAATGTATTTATGGTTATATTGTATTACATTTGTAATAATGACATTGAGCATGCATTTCTTGTTGATGACGTATGTAAGGCTATCATGTTATAGTCATTTGAGAAAGAACAAGCAAACATATGAAGTTAACTGATAACACAATCAAATTGTTAGTCTCGCCTTCAACGTGTCTCGCCTTTTTCTTGAATATTGCTTACTCGTTATGGCAAATGTAATTCTGTTCATTTTAACAGTTTGTTTAAGCAAACGAACATAATATATTTATGACCATTATACCATTTTAAATATATATGAAAAGTGATATCTACTAAAATTTTGGACACCTAAGGTCTGAGTCGGTGATGTCGATTCTTCATAGGCTAGTACTATATTTTGTTTCTGAGGGCTCGGATGGCGTGAGAGGTAGCAAAATTCTTCATTTTTCTAGTTTTAACTGTAGTGTATATTTGAAATATTTGGTCTGAATTGTCAATGTATCTTAATGAGATCTGACAGTATATTCGGTGTTTTAAATGTGATATTGATCTTTCTTATGACAAAGCAGTTTCGGGAGATGAAAGAAACGCAGCAGTAAATCATGAAATGAATAACTTAACAACTGCTACCAGTAAAAAGGAATTGGGGTATTTTAATGTTTGTTTTTTTGTATTTCGTTGGGTTATAGTTTGGGTTCACAACTTAGGAGTGATCAGTTCAAGTTTGATATAATAGATCGTCTTCAATGAACTGGATTTAAAATAATTATACCTTCTATTGAACAGGGTATATATGCGTTAAGTAGATAGTTTTAGTACACACTGTATGATATGTTATAAGCCATAACTGTAAACAGCGGTATATGGAGACTTTTTTTTTGGTAGCTACATATATTGTTGTACTCGGTGATTCACCGGCGTCGCCGTCCCCGTCCCCGTTCCCGTCGGCGTCCCATTAGATTAACCTTTATTATAATATAGACTTGTATCTCTACACCTATATTTTGCAATGTTGGAAAACACATTATGCATATTTCCCACAAAAGGATTTCATGATTTACAACGGGCGCACAATTCTTAGTTGCATGTTTAGCTCTATTCGAGAATGATGACGCATTTTCCGTTGTTGGTCTGTTAACATGTTGTTATACACACTGTAGCATTTACATTTTATTTGACTCTGCCAATGTCTTTATATCAACTGAAGCACGGAGAAATTAGAAAACCGACTAGATCGGATTAGTAGCAACATAACTGTGGCCCTTGATTTAATGAAACGTGCTATATTTTGGTTCGTTAACTCTAGATATTTAGTTTTAAATTTTATCCTCACCTATCTTTTGCAGGATGTTAATTGATTAAAAGCTTGTTATACGTTAGAAAACTAGACATATCTGCCAAGAAACAGCAGAGTTATGGCTACTGAATTATTAAAAAAATCTATATTTTACTTCTCTAACACTCTAGCACTTTCATGTTTCATCTTTTATCCAACTTTGTCAAAGTGCTTTTATCAATGAAGGCTTAAATAACCAGCCAAATTCGAACAAAAACATAAGAATTATGGCCCTTGATTTAATAAAAACTGCTATGTTTGGCTTTATTACCACTATATATTCTTCATTTTCGTCTGATCTTTTACTACAAAACTTGTTTCGAATGCTGACATCAATAAGTCTCGGACCAGTTTAAGAACCAGCCCTATCTGATTTCCCCACTACCCTCACGCCCTACGCGCACATCTCCCCAATCCCCCTACCCTAACCCCGCTCACCCCAACCACACCTTATGATTTGGTTTGTTTTATTTTATAAAGTTATCTCGATCATATAAAATGACTGGACAACTTGAAAAATAAGGCTTGTCAGCATGGAAACAGCACAGTAATAGTCCTGGTAGTAGATTCAATTTGCCAAACTTTACGTTGTTAACGTTGTGAGTTCCTTAAGTTTTCATTCAATCTTTACCAAACAAATTTGTTCAAAGACATATTGAATGATGGACCCATAGCTCTGGATTTATGTTTACAAAATATATGACATAAATGTAGTCAAAAGTTTATGATTAACATTTTGTATGTGTGCTTGCATCTCTACAACTGTATTATTCGTTATAAGTTGTTATGAAATGTCACACATACAAGTTTTCTACAAAACAGATGTACCAAAGTGACATGAATCTGCGTTGTTACACACGTATTTCAATCTGGATGTTATCCAAGGATCCACTTTATTGTAAATTGTCAGTCGAATAGTCGAACGTGCGTAATAGTATTATACTATCATTCGATGCATACCATCTCTTCGTGTTAATGCATTGTTCTCAAATATAATCTAGCTTATCGAAAACAAATGGAATTCGTCTGTATTTTACCAAAGCGAAGATAATAGAGCACAGAATGTACATACTTATCAACATTTTGGATCTTCTTTTATAAAGTTTCAATCTTATAGAGTGCATTCATATTATCGTATAAAAATGCGTATTGTTTTCTGAACTACTTGTCGAAACATGGGCTAGTTAACAACTATGCATGATTGTCAAACAATAAATGGCGCAAAGATATCTTTTTGAATAAGCACGAGGGTAATTATTAATAGTTCGGCTGTTTAAAAATTGCTGATTGGATAAAGGTTTACCACCACCAATTACATGTAAACCCCCGAGGTGTAGTCGAATGTAGTTCCTATAATAAAAAGTAATCCCTCCTTTTTCGATGGAAATGGGCATTATAAGTAGGGGAAAACTGCCCATTTCTATTCGATTTTGTGGTTATATGTATAAGAAGCGTATTAATAGGTTTTACTGGATTACTGATGAACATTTTCGAAATTTTGACTCTATCCTTACACTTTGTGAGCAATGAAAACAGTCGATCAATAAAAACAGCTGTATCCTTGACCTGTTTAGTAAACAAGCAAGAACTTTCTTACATGTCTTGTGACCCCACGTTTTCTGGTGATTTTTCAAGTGGAAAAATAGTTTTCTATATGAACATTACACTGCTGCATTATCCATACTTGAGTTGAATTTGCAGCAAATCATTAATATGCGACACTTTAACATTGGTGTCTATGGGGAAAAGAATTGGTGCTTTCATACCTAAACTGAGAGAACATGATTGTCCATGAGTTTGTCGTTCAGGCTTCTATTGGATACCAATATAAACAGAGATTGTGTTTCGATAAGCGAAAACTGATATTGGCAAAACAAAGCATTTAAACTACACGAATAAAAGACGCCCTTGTACTAAAGCGTTGGTGGGACCATTTCGAAATACAAAATGTCTACAAAAGCTTGACTGAACGAGACACGTTATTTTATTAATGACAACAATGTGATGTTAAAGGGACACTCATTCCACATTTTGCATGACAGAGAATTGGTCTAACACTAGTCTTTGTATAGCGATTTTTGAACCGAAATATTGGAAAATACTCGCTTGTTTCACCATTGTTATTCTAATTATATCTCTCATTACAACTAGACAGTGTCCGAATTATATATCATTGGACTGGAATGAGTCGTGGTATATAAAAAAGATCCCTAAATTTTGAAAATTGGTTGAGAGATAAATATGTTACAGCCAAAATATATTTTGTTATTGTGTTTTCCCTTGTAAATTCATTGCGAAATACCATTTAAAAAGTATTAATACCAAACACATTTTTAGATTGAAAAGTTTTCTTTTGGTTTATTTATCAATAAAATGTATGTTTTACTGATATTCAGCATTTAGCGGTACATGTATTAGTTAAATTGTTCCCGAAGGGTAACCACATATTTGTGGCTGTAGCAAGCGCGCAAAACAATGTATATTTCCATGGAACTTAAGCAGTGTTATTTTGCTATCGATTCTACAAATACATATATATACTCGGTATAAACGAAATGAACCAGAAGTTATGATTTATATTGTGAACCAGAATATGCATACAACTATTACAATGCATAACTCGTTGAATTTATACACATTTTAACATTAAAATCTAAAAAAGGTTTTTAATTCGAGTGAACAATGACAGAGAACTGATATCACAAATCACATAGGGGTCATTACTACTGTGTCCTGTTAGGACCATCTTAGGATCCCATCTTACCATCGAGCATCGAACTAGGTCGATGGTAAGATGCGACGGTCTATAGTAAGATGCGATGGTAAGATGCGATGGTCGATGGTAAGATGCGATGGTCGATGGTCCATCGCATCTTACCATGCGATGGACTATGGACCATATCGACCATCGCATCTTACCATCGCATCTTACCATCGACCATCGCATCTTACCATCGCACCTTACCATCGACCATCGCATCTTACCATCGCATTTTATCATCGACGACCTAGGTCCATCGCATCTTACCATCGACCATTGTATCTTACCATCGCATCTTACCATCGACCATCGCATCTTACCATCGACCTTCGTATCTTACAATCACATCTTACCATCGACCATCGCATCTTACCATCGAGTATCGACCTAGGTCGATGGTAAGATGCGATGGTAACAGGGCCCTAACAGGACACCGTAGCTTTGGGCATTTTGCGATATTCTTTCTCTATCATTGTTCGTTCAAATTTGAAAACTGTTTCGGGTTTAAGTTGTTTACAAATGTCTCTATCCAGTGATATACGCGATTTTGTGTCTCCTTTATTACTAAGACATGTACAGGGTTTTAACACTGAAACCTAGGTCATTTACGATATTAGTTTTCTGTCAGTTTATTGTCCAGTTTAATGTTATAACTTTTTCGGATTTTAAAATAAAACAAATGTATTCCTCCAATGGTATATATAGCGCATCCGTGGTCGAGGGGTTACATACATTGCGTTGTAAACCTAATCGCCTCTCACTGCTGCGGGTTGGACTTGTAAGTGAGAAAGTGGCAGCTCAACGTGTAAGTGAGAAAGTATTGACTCTTACGGATGACGGAAGGTATACAGCACTGGTTCTACACAGGGAAATGTGGGCGGTCTAACTCCACCACAAAAAAATCGACTGTCATACATAGCCTAACATATGCTGAAAACGACGTTAAACACTGAACAAACAAACCAATGGTGCATGAATTCCAACATTACAACGCCTATTTCCGTTGTTTAACATCAATTATCAATACTGGTCCATTTGTTTTTTTATCGACTATATTATATTTATAAATATATGGTGTGTGTTGGTGTGTGTTTGTGTGTGTGTGTGTGTGAATGTGTGTGTGTGTGTGTGTGTGTGTGTGTGTGTGTGCGTGTTATTCCGTTTACTGTAATGATATGGATGAATACATAACTATTTATTGTGTATTGTGTCTCGTTATGTTTTACCACCATAGGCTAGTGATTTGGGTAATTATTTCCATTAGTACCTTACGCTAGCTACATACGAGGAGAATGTGTGTGGAGTTAGTGCAGGTAATATGCAGTGTACATTCACTATTTTCTTAAACCCATACCATCGTTCTACGTTATCTTCAGTCGAACATGAAATGTAAGTCGAATACGAAATGTAAGTCGAAAATGAAATGTAATTCGAACATGAAATGTAAGTCGAACATGAAATGTAAAGGTAGATATAAAAATCGAACAGGAAAAGTAGTATTCAAGGACAAATTGCAATTGTATACCCTGTCTACTTTCAATTCTGAAATTTATATAAAAAAAACTGTCAAAAACATGATGAGCTGCATTTTCCAATAGCAGTAATATGTCCAGAATACAGATACAGCCAGAAAACAACAGGAGACTGCACTAAACAAAGTCTTAAGAAACCAATATTGGCACTCTTTTATACAGGACTCGACTGTACCGGGCGAGCACATCCGGCTGATTTAGTGGAATATATCTTAAACAAGGAAAAACAAATAACAAAATATGCAGCGCCACAAACATGGCAAGCATTGTCAACATGGGTAACAACATGGTTACCGAATTGGAATTGTCAGTGGTAAAAAGGTCTCTGGGGATTTAAACCAGGATCATGGGCACACCAAATTTCACGTCTATTAAAACTGCCCAGTTTGTCATCCGAATTAAATTGGCTGGTGTATATACGGAAGTCTCTGCTAAAATTAAATCCTCTGACAAACTGGGCAGTTTTAATAATTCGGATGACAAACTGGGCAGTTTTAATAGACAGCATAAATAAATCATAAAAAAATATTATTGTAAACACAAGCATAACATGCCCTAGAGTAAGATTTTACCCCTGTTTAAGTGCATAGATTAACGGATTTTACCTAGCGGGCCGTCAATAATAGTTATAAATAGCTATAAATAACAATTTATTAAAACACATAGATGCATGGAAACTAATATAAAGGAAGAAGTTAAGTGTAGATAGCAAAGTTTTATACTTTTATACATTTCAGAAAGAGTTAGTTCCCTTCCTAAGGTGCTATGTCAATAAGGCCTTCACTATATCTCATGTCTGTTGTATATACAATATAAAATATAGCTACTTTATAAAAACACAGATGAAAATATGTTTGAACTCTATCATTTGATTACAAACAAGTTTCTATTTTGGTGGGTTTGTTGGTCTAGGTTGTTTTGTTGTTGTCAGTAAATTTGTAGACGTTGGCTTACTCCGTGAGGTTTACCCAAGGGGATAGGTGCCTCTCCACGGTTCAAAATGTACCTACGCCATTATCATATCGAATATTTGAGATTAGGGGGTTCTTATTTAAAAAATGAAAAGGGCTACTGTCAACGATCATTGTGGACCCCAAAATGTACGCCCAATTAAGGTATCCTTGATACGAACCTAGGAGACATCCCCTCTCCCCAAAATGTAAGCTCCCAATCTGATATACTTGATACGATCTGGGAGACATTCCCTCTCCCCAAAATGTACACCCCCAATCTGATATCCTTGATACGACCCTGGGAGACATCTCCTCTCTCACCCCAATCGGATATCCTGGATACCACCCTGAGATACCTCCACTCCCCCACTCCCACAAACAATCTGATCCCTCCACTCCATCCTCTACCACTCACCACCAATTTTTGTTTTCTTTGTTATTCTTTCATATGTTTAAATATACAATATAATCAACAGTTAGTACTATGCAAAACAATTTGTTAAGACAATTTGTCTAATAATTAATAATTATGCAACCTGTTATCAGGGGCGTTGCCTGTTTTCAACGTACTCCTAATACGAGGTGCGCACCGAATGGGAGAGATTTGGGAGTACGTGTCTCCCTTCCACAAGGTGTTTTTTGGGGTTCTCCCCAATATTTATTTTCATTTGTGGACCAAAATGTTGATTGTATAAGCGACATTTGTCAGGAATAACGACAGTTATGCTCACAGAAAAAAATAAAATAAAAAAAATAAATAAATAAATAATAAAATGGTAATTCACTTACCCCTCTGATTATTTTTTTCATTTTCAACTTTTTAGGATGTTTTTTTTTGTCCAAGGTACTCCCGGGAGTAAGGGAGTATGCCACGCTATGCCCCCGGAACTTATATGTAGAAAACTAATGACACATCGCGAGATTTAAAGAATCAAGACTACTGTGTGACACTTTACACGACCATAATAATGTTATAATTTACAAATATTATTGCTTAACATTATTATTGCTTAACATTTCATATGACTCTCATATGATAATCATATGCTTATCATATGAACTAAATTGCAGATGATTTTAATATGATAATTGTTCCATATGATTTTCATATGATACCTTTCATATGAGTTTCATATGTGGCAAGTACGCAGCCTAATGTATGTTAATCCGAAGGAGTTAGTAAGAAGGGTATTCAACGTATGTTAACATGTTAAATTCTGTCGAAACGAGTTATTTCCCTTCATCAGTCATAGCTGTACTGTCACACGGCAATTTTGAAGTATTTATTAGCACCTTAATGTATTAATGCAGTATTATGTTAGCTATAATATTTGCAACACATGTGCTGAGTCCGGTAAAACGGGTTTAAATTTGGTAGTTTATTTAATATACTCCTATACATATTACATGTAACATGCAAATCAACTACAAAACACAATGGTGATATTATAACATTTGTGGGAAGGGTAGATAACATCTCGTTAAATAATCGAAGACTAGTTCTTCATCTGTTTAGTACGGGAGCCGAAGGGAACATACTGGCTTTAATTTAGTTTATATCGTTATACATAACGAACTTTAGGTTATTTGTTATAACAACAAAAAATAATTTAGATGTTTTTTCGTCATAATGAAATACATGTAATATTGTTTATGTCGTTATAACGAATGAATCATTTAGTGGTTAAGATCGTTTAAGATATCAATCAATTACTTTAGTTTGTTTAATTTATTTCATTCTAACGGCCCAAAAGACAGAAAAAAGGCAAGTAATTTCATTTATTGCATACGACCCCTGTATCACCAAAAGCAGGTATACCAGTCGAACAGGAAAGGTAGCATTCACAGATAATAGTCAACCAAACACACGCATTCACAACAAACAACAGCATAGTATGCCATCTGCCTCTAGCGTGATTTGCAATGGTTGTATTCTACAGCGGCAACCACACGGGGACTAGGCAACACGAAAAGGCAATATAAAGACGATCATGTATACATAAAGATATACAATAAAAGGCGTACAAAGCCACACAAATACGCAGTACATGTACTTGCGCCCTTATGCACAGTTTCACTCAAAACAATTCTTTTTGGAAATCCACTGGTCCACTGGTCTCTTACCAAACAAATGTGGTTATAAATGAATTTGTGCGTATGTCTTTACTAGCAAGTAAACGTTTTTAAATTTATTATCAAGTTTTAGTGCACTACTTCCCTTATTGGGGAGCTCAACTGTTAGCTGAGTGTCAGCTTGTTTTCAACTCTAACACATTCTCTACCCTTCTCCACTTCGTCACTCAAGAGTTCCATGTTGTTGTTGTTTTTCCCGTTTTTTTCATTTTTCTCTAAGACCTATTTGTATCGAGTTTGTTTTCTTCCCTTTTAAATAAGATATGTATAAAAAAATAATAGCCATGTCGATGTTAAACTGTATTAACCGCCAACACCAATTGCATGTATTAAATACCATAGAGAGGAACTTTATAAGATTGTTTTCTTTCGTTCCAATACTATTAACTTTGTACCGCTTATATATGCATGTTGTTTAACATGGAAATAAAATATGTTTCAACCAATGACTTTTGCACAAGCGAAACAACTGTTTTGGGAATGACAAGAGAAGACAAGATCGAAGACACACGATAAAGGTTACTGCCCCTTTTAGTAGTTAGGTAGACGTCATGGAACAATTAGTGGCGAACTGAATCTAAACATGCTGTGCTCTGCGAAATGATATGGTCATAACCTCCGTTGGTAAATAAGTTTAATAAATATAGTATAACAGTGATCGTGCAATTTTCATCAATTTAACAGGACAGTGATCATGACCAGGTGTCGTTTGCTATCTATGCGATTGCAGCACCACTAGCGTCATTGACAGGTTCATTGAATGATCAATTTATTAAATGCCATAATGATGAATTCATTAAATGCAATAATGATCGACTATGTGAAAGAAGAATCATGCCGCTTTCACGTGTGACTTTTTATATCAGATGAAGTAAATTAAATACAGAAAAGTGGTTCGATGGGAAGAAACAAACACACACACAAGACATAAATGTAGTAGACTCAGTTTAATTTTGTCTGTTCATGAGAGTTAATATATGGTGCAGCATCTCTAGCACCGCGAAACACCGTCTTAATCGTTATTTTAACACAGATTGGATTGATTGATTGATTGATTGATTGATTGATTGATTGATTGATTGATTGATTGATTGATTGATTGGTTGGTTGGTTTGCTGGTTGGTTGGTTGGTTGGTTGGTTGTGCCATTTTTAGTAAAGATATACGACGGTCGATTTGTTTTTGGTAGAGCCGGACCACCCCATTTTCCTAGGTAGAATCAGTACTGGATAATAATAATAATAATAATAATAATAATAATAATAATAACATTATTTACTGTATAATTTCAAGAAGGTAACATATTAAGTCTTGTTTACAATATGGCCATCTATAAAACTACACAATGTTATAATAAATGCATATAGTGAAAGATAAAACTGTACATCATTATATAACTTCAACCAGACAGACACATTTATTATACTTGTAATGTAAGGTTACAAAACACAAGTTGAATGGAGTTTCATTAGTTTATTAAAAGAAAGGACTTGTATTTAATCTTAAATATAATTTAAGAATGTGAAGCTCGTATGTCAACGGGAATCATGTTCCAAACTACCATTCCTGAATATCCAAACTACGTTTAAGAATATTTTTTCTAGGTTTTAAATGAGCTATATCGTGACTAGCATCAGATCTTAAGTTATAGGTTATGTAATCCAGAGTTGACAGGTAAACCACTGGAGTTCCTTAAACCTTAGTATAAACGTTGTTTTCATATGTTTCGAGAGAAAAATTCGTGCGGTCCTCTTTTTGATTTTAAGTTTTATATTAATAGATAATTTATTTGTTTGACCCCATGTATACAACCATAATCAAAGTAGACACAATATAAGAGTTATAGAAAGGTTTCTTCATTTCATAGGTTACGTAATAAGAAATCCTTTTCAATAGTTTAATTTTTGACACAAGTTTATTGCATATTTTAGATATATGAATTCTTCACGATAATGATTCATCACAGTATATGCCTAGTAACTTTTGTAGTTTTACATTTTTAATATCTGTGTTATTTATTTTAAGCAACAATTCTGCACAGTTTGTTAAATTTGTGTTTGAACCAAGTATCATACACGTTGACTATACTCTTTTTTATGGAAGTAATAACCATAGTATTTATCGTACACCAATCATTAACATTTTTTAAATCTGCTTGCAATTTTAATATTGTAAACATCCCACCATCCGTAAGAATCGACATTTTCTCACTTGACAAGTCGAGCTCATAGTGGGATTCCACTCGGCAGCAGTGAGAGGCGAGAACGTTTTAGATGCAGCGTCATTACTATCCCGGCCACGGTTGTGTTTACAAAGATTGGCCTTAATGATTCCAGTGGACCAGTAAGTAATAACAGTACTGATTTGTAGTCGGGCGACATTTTACAACCGCCATACGCTAGTGTGAATGTCAATACCTACTGTAAAGGAAATCCCTTGGTAGCAACAACACAAACAAGAGATAAAGTAGCAACTCACGTTTATTGTCAGAGGTAAAGAATGAAAATTCAAACACACACTACTACTTATACTTATTATTTGTGTGTCTGGTTAAATTTTATTCTTTACGTTTTATAACATCACATTTTATAAATACATACACAAGATATTAATATGCATACATGCATTAAAATTAATCTAATTTAATAATATATGCAAAAATAAAAACATCACGAACACTGCTTATGGCATTCATGAATTAGTTTGGGAATGGTGGTACTTTCCAGTTCATAACCTAAATAGCTCATATTTCATAACATGAATAGCTCATAACATGAATAGTTCAGAACAAGAAAAGTTCATAAAATGAATAGCTCATAATATAACTAGCTCATAACATAATTAGCTCATAGAGCATAACATGAAGAGCTAATAACTTGAATAGTTCAGAACATGAAAAGTGCATAACATGAATAGCTCATAACATGAATAGCTCACAGCATGAGTAGATCATAACACGAATAGCTCTTAACATAAATAGCTAATACCATGACTAGTTCATAACAGGAATAGTTCACAACACATACAGATCAAACATGAACAGCCATTACATGACTAGCTCATAACATGACTATTTCATAACCTGAATAGCCAGAACATGAATAGCTCATAACCTGAATAGTTTATAACATGAATAGCTCTCAACATGAATAGCCCATAATATGAATAGCTCATAACATGAATAACTCACATGAATAGCTCATAACATGAATAACTCACATGAATAGCTCATAACATGAATAACTCACATGAATAGTTCAAAACATGAAAAGCTCAAAACATGAATAGTCATAACATGAATAGCTCAAAACATGAATAGTTCACAACATGAATAGCTATAACATGAATAGCCATAACATGAATAGCTATAACATGAATAGTTCACAACATGAATAGCTATAACATGAATAGCCATAACATGAATAGCTATAACACGAATATCTCACAACATGAATAGCTATAACATGAATAGTTCACAACATGAATAGCTATAACATGAATAGCCATAACATGAATAGCTATAACACGAATATCTCACAACATGAATAGCTATAATATTATAAGCTCACAACATGAATAGCTATAACATTATAAGCTCACAACATGAAAAGTCATAACATGAATAACTATAACATAAATAGCCATAACATGAATAGCTATAACATGAATAGCCATAATATGAATAGTTATAACATGAATATCTCACAACATGAATAGCTATAACAGTTTAAGCTCACAACATGAATAGCTATAACATTATAAGCTCACAACATGAAAAGTCATAACATGAATAACTATAACATAAATAGCCATAACATGAATAGCTATAACATGAATAGCCATAACATGAACAGCTATAACATGAATAGCCATAACATGAATAGCTATAACATGAATAGCCATAACATGAACAGCTATAACATGAATAGCCATAACATGAATAGCTATAACATGAATAGTTCACAACATGAATAGCTATAACATTATAAGCTCACAACATGAAAAGTCATAACATGAATAACTATAACATAAATAGCCATAACATGAATAGCTATAACATGAATAGCCATAACATGAACAGCTATAACATGAATAGCCATAACATGAATAGCTATAACATGAATAGTTCACAACATGAATAGCTATAACATTATTAGCTCACAACATGAATAGTCATAACATGAATAGCTATAACAAGAATTGAATTGAAACGGATTGAAATGGATTTTATTTTATGTTATATGGCGACTTTCCAGCTTCCTTCCATATGTGGAGGAAGAACACAGGTGCCCCGCCGGGCTATTTTTGTACACGGTCGGGTACCCAGGTAGAACCATCGACGTTCCGCAAGCCAGCTGGATAGCTTCCTCACAAAAAGATTCCTAGGCCGCTGAGGGATCTAACCTACAGCGGAGCTGGGCAAGTGATCTCGTCAGAGACTCGAACCACTTGGCCACGGACGCCCCAGCTATAACATGAATAACCATAACATGAATAGTTATAACATCCAGAGCTATAACATGAATAGCTAAACATGAATAGCTATAACATAAATAACTATAACATGAATAGCTATAACACAAATAGCTATAACACAGCTATTACATGAATAGCTATAACATGAATAGCTATAACCTTAGTAGCTATACAACGAATAGCCAATACCATGGATATCCATAACATGAATAGTTTACAGCACGAATATCTCATAACATGAATAACCCATACCATGAATAGCCATACCATGAATAGCCCATAACATGAATAGCAAATACCATGGATATCCATCAAATTAATAGTTTATAGCACAAATAGCCATGAATAGATAGCCATACCATGAATAACTCATAGCATGAAAATAGCCGTACATGAATAGTCCATAACATGAATAGCCCATACCATGAATAGCCATACCATGAATAGCCAATACCATTAATAGTGCATAACATGAGTAGCCAACAACATGATAAGCTCATAACATAAAAAGTTCATATTAACTTCAGTAATTCATAACATAAATAGTTCGTAGCATGACAACGACGAAGTTATTATTTGTTATATATATTTATAAAATATAATATTACCAAGTACAAACAAACTCTTACCGTAGTGATATATGTGGTATAACAAATAATAAAAACAATACTGAATAACTGAATTATTCCAATTTAAATAAAGTAAGTAGAACGTGTTTTGTTACAACAATGCAAAATGCATAATTTGGAAAGAAGTTAGAGAGCAAACCATAATTCCCATCTAGTCGTAAACTATTCAGTTAATAATTTAGATGGTAGCTGGTCTTTTTAAACAACGTTAGAAGTTACATAAGCTAATTGTGTATTCTAGTGTCCCTTAATATGACTAGTCATGTGTATTTGAACTTTGAGATTTATGTCAAAAATATATCAGATTAGATATACGTAGAACTTAAGACTGCCTTTACACCATTTCTTCATTCCAGACTTTTTAATTTAGTCTTTTGGCTGTAACTTGTGATACGCAGGCTTCATAACCGCTGCTCCCAACTAAATTCCATTATTTTTATTTCGCTCTTCGGGGCATTTAATTTTACTAGATACTGGGACCATACGCCGTACGACATGGGGAAGCGTATAACTCCATGTCCACCGCCGTATGCATGCCATCTTTGGGGTGGTTTAAATTGTGTACTGTTGATTTTATTAATATTGAGTTCTGCTCAACCCGGGGCTAGAGGGCGTGAGCGGTAGCCAGCACATTTCACTACCGCTCATGAACAGTCTCAATCAAACCGAGACTGCAATATTTCGTATGTGTCGTGCTCGGCCGTTTCCAAAGGTCCATTATCATACTTTTTTTATTGTAATAACTTCATCTAGATTTGTGCAGCCTTTAACAATTATAAACACTCGCTAATTATGCGTATTAATCAACACACATAGGACATAACATTGTCACATTAGCTTTGTATTGCTTTTAACAATGTACACAATTACCAACTTGTGTTTATTGAAGGCAGCATGGACAAAAAGTGTTAACTTATTATACTCTTTGTAAATCAAGCAGACACTATTTTGTTTTTAAGTATTTCTCTTAGTATCCATTTCATGCAATTTCAATATGATTACGCAAATGAAGTGAAACTTATCCAAGATGTATTTAGTGGACCCGTAAACTACGCTCTGGACATCCCTTACAGAGGACCATCGATCGCGTTTTCAGAAAGCCCACATTTTCTGCGAAATATCTGTCCTTCTTGTCTTATCCATTTATTGGAAACTGAAATTAAAATATTTGGAGTATTACAAATGCAACAAGTTCTGCTCTTAACATAAATATCATAAATATGTGAAAACTAGATATAAGCCTTCGAATATATTCGAGTTTAGACCTTTAGCATCGGTAACAGCGGCGGCGACGACGACGGCAGCGCCGTCAACACTTGGTTAATGTTTATTGTCATTTTTTTAAGGTATATATTTCCAATACCGTGAAAGGTATAATTGCTTTGAAACTTGCTATGTACATTGACTTGGATAATAACAGATCTTTTGCCTAATCCCTACCCTAAAATTGGCATTGACCTTGACCTAGACAGAAAAACGCCATTGTTACTGGCAGATCATACGTTAAAATGACATACAACTCTAAACTATATTTAAATAGAATTTCGAATTAAACGGAACATTGTAAATAAAGAAATGCTCACCAGGTTATGGGCGATATCCTCTAATAGGCAGCAGTAATAGACGATAAAGATAAACACGAATATGAGCATGTATATGAATATATAAAATAATTACTAACCCCATTTTGAACCAAGTAAAACCGGGCAGCCGGCATGATAGGTATGATGGTCACGCTGACCATTTCTCTTGTAATTGTACCAGAAGGCAGCAGCGCCCTGTAGAAAACACAACAAAGTAGATATAAAAGTCGAACTGGAAATGTAATATTTAAGGACCACAGTCAACCACAAACACGCACAGAAACAATCAATAATTAAAAAAGATGAATAAAAGGCATGACATGTCATCACAAACATAAAGGGTTCAGTTGTACAATAAGACAACTGTTACAAATTAATGATATGTTATACTACGTATAAGCATTGTTTTGTTTTCTGAAGGTGAGAACATGCTTTTTGGTATTCGATACCCCTACAGGCTTGTAAACACCCTTTCGGATACCAATTGACTAAAACGGCTGATCTTAGTTCAACGATTCAGATATAACATTGATAGCATAACATTTGAATTTAATTATAACATAATGATTTCGTCTTTGTTAATTGGCTAGTTTCGCCAAGGTATCGTCAAGTGCAAGTAAGGTGAAACAGAGTTTAAATGTACGCGTTTAAAACTTTTCCGACTAATTTAATAGCTGTTTAAAGGCCAGGGTTGAGTCTAAAAATATGGTCCAAGAAAAGCTTTTCTGATAATTTTTAAACCATAACATTTGGCATGTAAATACATTTTACATTACTTATATCAAAATAATGATATAATGTACTTATTTTCTATAGATTCTAGAACAAAACGTTTAATCCTAACTGTTGGTGCATCTATTAATAGCTGTACCTGTAACAATAAGATCAGTGATTAGTCAGAGTGCTGAAACCCTCATCATGCAGCAGGCGAAATACTAACTATACATTACTGTTGTAGATTCTACCGAACGCTGGGTTTAAGAAAGGTTAGCTTTATTTGTGGTGTTTCCTTTTTACTGCATGCAGTACTTTAAGATTGTATCCTCAATATTTAGCAAAGACATATGGAAGCCAGAACATGCTCATCTGCATATGCCTATAGCGGATAGATCTACCAATCCCACTAGTAACACAAACCTTAAATGTTTGATATTAAGGATCACTCTAGTAAACTGATAAACATACCTTTACTGCGGGAACAGTTATGTCGATATCCATGTAAACAGTGGCCCCTCCAGCTGTGACGTCACTGAGCTATTATTAAAATCAAGCAAGAGTCAGCAAGTACGAAAGGAAGCATATCGGAAGATGTGTAAGTACTGCCTCGCGTCTATTTGAGTTTAAATTACGAGGTCTGTCACTTGAACGAAATTAGTATGGGAAATAGTGTTATCAAAACTTGAAAACTGGATTAAGAATTATACCGTCGAAGTCAAAAACTACTCTATTCGCCCTTTTCTGATAATTTAAAATAAACTGATATACTTATATTCACCAATAGCAGGTAAAACGTTTACCATAACAGAATAAAGCAATCCAATATTAAGAACTAATATTGGATGGACACGATTCATAATGATTGCATGTTTTACCTAGCATGCTAAAACACAGTGTAAGTGTGTAAAACAAAGGGTATTTAAAAGAAAATGGTAAAAAAGCAAGTCACGTGATTTGTATGATTATCAAACAGGATATTTGTCTATTCTGAAATATACATAGACTCGTTATGACGCGTAACGTTACAACAACAAAATAACAACTTTATAAACTGTTTATCTTACGTAAAACATGAATGTTGCTATTCTGTCACCAGTTCCTTTGAGGAATTCATTATCTTTTGAGTACAATATTCCACTTTCAATTGGAGTTCCCTTAAACACAAAAGTATTGATAGTTATGGTTTATTATAAATAATTACAAGTTAGAGAGTATAATAATATGACGCATGCAAACTCGGGATATATTTTATTTTATTTAGTTATAGTAATATAGTTACATGTATGCTTAAAACTGTAACAGGTAATCCAACATAATATGTTCCTCTAAATGTTACCTTCATGTCGAAATGACTTCTCGAAAAACAATCATCTAATAAACAATAGCTTAGATATTTTTTTAAAAAAGAGTACAAATTACACTGCTTGGAACTTAAATGGAATGTAATGTAAACACAAGCATAAAATGTCCCAAAATAAGAACTCAATGACTTTAACAAAATCATCTCAACACGAGAATAACAAATACAAATTATTGAAGACAACGTTAAACGTTATCTTACATTTCAGGATGTATGTAGACGTCATCATTACATATAGTTTTTAAATTTAAGAATATAAATTGCATTGCTGGGCAATAATGAACAAATAACTTACAAGGCTGTCAAGATGGGGCTCGTACATTCCCCCTATACCGTAATTCAGGACCTAAAATAGAACAGAACGATCATCCATACCGTACAAATATTGCAGAGCGATTATTCATACCGTACCAATATTGCATAACGGTCATCCATACCTTACACATATTGCAGAGCCATCATCCATACTGTACCGTACACATATTGCAGAGAAGTCATTCATACCACATATTGAAATCTGTTTAGCGAATAAAACGTTCCTGTTTTGTTTTAAATAAATAGCGTACATTTATTATAAATAAGCAAACCACAAGATGAAACATGGAATAGCATAGCACGCGTGTGTACATGTATGTGGCGTTTTTAACTGAATGATACAAAGAGGTTACACACAGTTATAACTGCAACACAAACGCTTATCTAACAAATGGTTATCTCCCTTAGAGCTTCACTTAAAATCACATAAAGAACATGTATATACACTATTATATGTATCTAACACTATACACAAACGTATGCATTAGAAATGAGATACTATAATAATGTGTCTGTGAGATCGTGATAATCTACACGAAAACATTATGCATTAGAAAATAACTGTACAAGTACAATTCAGTCGGGTCGGTCACAAGTGCTACCCACATTAGTTAGGCCCTTCCCTACAATGGAGTTTTAACAAATATGATGAATGGCTATTCTTATTAATCCGTATCAATAAACTGGATTAACTACAATATGATATGTAGTAGAACATGTTAAGATAATAATAAAATAGAAATAGAAAATAAAAGAAAATAAGAAGCGGAAGAAAGAATGATGCAAAACATGTGACATTGCTCGGGTTGATCAGAACAGATTCTACTGAATGGCAAACCGAAGTAAATCGATGACTATAATAAAGTTTGAACATAATTAAAAATCAAACCATTTGCTTGTGTTGTAAGATCTAACTTTCCAAACAATAATGTATTTCTGCTCAATGAATGAAACGAACATGTTGACAGGAAGAGTTTGAGCCTTTCACTATTTAATTGCTTACATTCAAAGGAGATATTATTTGCCTCTTCATTACACTGACCCAATCGCATTGAGGCAATTCGCGTAAATGACTTTGAAAAAATATCATTTTTGAGATTACTACATGAATTTCTTATCCTGGCTTGCATACATCAGACTGGACGGACATACGATAATAAATTTGATTTAATGCCTTACCATTTAATGTAAATTTCAAAAGCCTATTAGTTCCAATGCTTTTGGAAGCAGACAGAGAGATATTTTCGATATGCATATGTCATTTGCCATTATGGCTCAAAGTAAGACCTAAATGTTTATGGATTCAACAAACGACAACTGGCTGTTGCTTCAGTTTTACTGGCGTTTAACTGAGCTAACCATGTTTTTTACTTCAATTATGTCAACCTGACCCGGTTTCCGTTAAAATAATATATCCATCTGCAGCAAGGTTACATATAAACATGTTATTCCCATCCCAAGTGACGCGTATGGAATCTACTTACATTTTTTTCGGTACCTCAAACTTGATGGAAGCGGGCAACCGCTCGGATTTACCCGGTTGCAATAAATTCTACTAAACATTTTCTGATAAGCGAAAACTTTCTTAATCAAATTGTTAACGGATTCATCTACTTCGGGAAACACCTAATCAACAACTACAGAGAAATAACGTTAAGGATAAATAACACACTCTGGAAATTCTGAGATTCTGCTCTCGACTATCTTGTAGCGTCAAATAATATGGCTGTGACTGAATACTCGGACTGACGCAGATAAGCAAGCAGTTCATAATGGCCCAAGAGTGAAGGGCGGCGACATTAAGCAAACGCTACACGGTGAAGACTAGCCTTAAACAAAATCTATTTTTTTGGATAAAATAATGGACAAAGCTGATTGTCGCATAATCGGGTTAGTAATACCAACCTGGAAGTATTCAGCATGGTGCATCTTTGGTTTATCGGTATCTGTACTGAGGCCAGTTATGAGTTCCACTTTGTGATTTAATTTCCTGACGAGTGGATGCGAGGCATGACTCAACCAAGCCCTGAAAATTAAATACAAATAGTGTCAGTCACAGCAACAATAATTTATACAGTGTAAAAATGGGCGGCTTTTTAGTACACTTTTTTGACGAATCCGGCCTTGCCGACATATAAAACAACTCGTCTATTTTGCCACTAGATATTTACCAAACTTTATCAGTGTTGCTTTTATGGACCTTACAAGGTGTGCAAACGTTTGCCTCGCAGTGACCTACTTTCTCCGAAATAAATCCGTGTATCATTATATATCATGCGGTGTACTAGAACTTGAATTGAACTATGATGACGCCTACCTAAAGCCCATTGGGACGGTGGCGTTTGATGTTTGTCCATGTTCTTTCTTGTCGTGCCCTTAATGGTGTATTCTCTTACTGCTCTGGCTTCTGCCAAGTCATTGAGTACCTTCATTGTGGCTTTCTAGGCTATTGTTTTTTTGTATTATATTTACACGAGCATATTTGTGTTTTACTTATATTGCCTATTGATGCTGCCTTGTTGGTTAGAGTTTAGATCATGGCGGGGATTTCTTTATTTACACTGTCCTGTTTTAATGGGATGACAGTAGGGTAAGTGTGAGGTTTGGTCCACCCTAGAACCGGTTTAAACCCCCAGTGGCCTACTTTGCCACTGACCGTTCCTAGGCGGTATCCCTTTTGTCAACCATTTTGTGTTTGTGATGTTCTTTGCATTTTTTATTACTTTTGCCTTTTCGTTTGTCTGTTTGCGTGTTTGTTTCCGTGTTTTGTGGTTGACTGTAGTCCTTGAATGCTGCTTTCCCTGTCCGATATTTTTAGCCTTCTTTACATGTAATCCATTAAATATCTATCCATCTGTTTATTTATAGAAATGACATTGTCAATCTGACAGAGTGCATCAACTGTTGCATTTGACTATTCTTTTTTCTTTGAAATATAGGCCTGGAGCATCTGGTTAAGAATTACTAACTCGTAATTCATGTAATGCATGTGCAATCATGGGTATTTTAATCGGCACATATACATTATTTTATGTCCTGAATATCTAGATAGGATAGAGTTTTGATACACGGTTTTGTAGTGTAATTTTGCCGATATTGGGGCTGTTTGATAAGACATATATACATTCTTACGTTTGACTGATTCTAATGTCTTTCTTTTTCATTTTGGCTTCATCTCCCAATAGTGTTACAGACGGGATCATCTGAAAACAAGACAAAGTGGTTACTGTAACAATGATAAGCTAGAAATAACATCAAACTTACAATTGTAATAATTAGTACATCTGAATATTTTTGTACAAAACAATGTTCACAATGCAATGGCACCGTAGGTCCGCACTGTACCCCAAAAAGCAAATTAACTACAATGAAAAGGACAATACACAATAAAAGAGTGGTGAATACAGTGTTAGCGACTTGGAACGGTCAGTAGGCAATATAGCCAGCTGGTTAGCTTAAATCGAGTTTACAATACACAACAGAAAGAGTGGTGAAGACAGGGTTACCAACTTGGAACGGTCAGTAGGCAATATGGACCGTTGGTTAGCTTGAACAAATATAAAAAGATCGGACAGGGAAAGCAGCATTCAAGGAGGACAGTCAACCACAAAACGACATCACAAACATGTAAACAGACAAACAAGAAGGCATAAGCAACAATACATGCAAACGACATCACAAACACAAAATGGTTAACAATAGGGCTACCGCTTTGGACGGGTCAGTGGCAAAGTAGGCCACTGGGAGTTTAAACCGGTTCTAGGGTGCACCAAACCTCAAACTTATCCTACTGTCATCCCATTAAAACAGGACAGTGTAAATAAAGAAATCCCCACCATGATCAACAAGGCAGCATCAACAGGCAATATAAATAAAACACAAATATGCTCGTGTAAATATAATACAAAAAAGCAATAGCCTAGAAAGCCACGATGAAGGTACTCAATGACTTGGCAGAAGCCAGAGCAACAAAAGAATAAGCCATTAAGGGCACGACAAGTAATACGATAGACAAACATCAAACGCCACCGTCCCAATGGGCTTTAGGCAGGCGTCATCATAGGGTCCACAGCCTGTCCGGTCATCGTACAAACCGATTTTAATCAATGTTAAGTAACTGCAATGTTGAGTCTTATAAAAAACAATATATTGCTGCATTTTATTTTCTCTACATGATTTGAAGAAATATAAAAATATCGGACAGGGAAAGTAGCATTCAAGGAGGACAGTCAACCACAAAACACAGAAACAAACATGGAAACAGACAAACAAGAAGGCAAAAGTAATAATAAAAGTAAATCACAAACGCAAAAGGGTTGACAATAGGGCTACCGCCTTGGAACGGTCAGTGACAAAGTAGGCCACTGGGGGGTTTAAACCGGTTCTAGGGTGCACCAAACCTCACACTTACCCTACTGTCATCCCATTAAAACAGGACAGTGTAAATAAAGAAATCCCCGCCATGATCTAATCTCTAACCAACAAGGCAGCATCAATAGGCAATATAAGTAAAACACAAATATGCTCGTGTAAATATAATACAAAAAAACAATAGCCTAGAAAGCCACAATGAAGGTACCCAATGATTTGGCAGAAGTCAGAGTAGTAAGAGAATAAACCATTAAGGGCACGACAAGAAAGATCATAGACAAACATCAAACGCCACCGTCCCAATGGGCTTTAGGTAGGCGTCATCAAAGAGTCCGCAGCCTGTCCGGTCATCGTACAACCAAAGAGGAAAGCATAGTGGCGAACTGTAAAAGGGTCCACCACCAAGCATGCAGTACGTTGCAAAATGATAGGGTCATAACCTATTTTGATAAACTTTTTAACAAGTTTAACAAAGATAGTATGAAAGTGATCATGACCAAGAATCTTACGAAGTTTATAAATTACATCACCATGGAAGTGAAGATCGCTATAGAACGGAGTTCAGCATGTTTGTGGCATTTTCGCAAACATTTAGTCGCCTGTGTCCTTTTAAACGATCGTTACACATGTATATACAACGTTTAAATGACACACTCATTATAACTGATAAAATATTTGGCTGTTTCATTTATACAATGCATTTCTGTCTCTAGTATACCCTATACCATATGGAGAGACGGGGAGAATAATTGATATGAACATACTATTTATTTGTTTCCTTTGTAAAACTGCACTTCAGTTTGTTTTATTAGTGTTAAAAAGAGCATGAAAGGAGACATTTGGAAATCGCCAAACAGGATAAATACAAAAATATTGCAGTCTCGGTTTGATTGCGATTGTTCATAAACTGCAGTGAAAAACACTTACTACCGTTCACGCCCTCTAGACACGAGTTGAGCAGAATTCAATATTTAAACATAGTACAAACTTTTGAGCCATCCCGATGATGGTACGCATGATAAGGTGAGCAAGGAACCTTCAAAGAGGTATTTTCATAACATTCCATGGCCAGTGGTTCCAACAAACTGCTTTGTACATAACGAGAAAAAAATGGGCGAAAAAACGAATGTCAACATACTAAATTAAAAAGCGAACAAAATATTATCCTAAAGGCCATTGAGCAATACTTTAAACGTGTAAAGCCTGGAGTAGTGGAACCACCTATCTCGAAATTAAAGTATGAAAACAAACATTGAAATGCGATCACGATATTAATTTAAAATATGCAACACTCACATAATGTCAACTGTTTCCTTTATAATTTTTGTGTATCACAAGTAGGACAGGAAATGTAGCATTAGACAAATGTGCCGACCAAAATCACAAATTCAGAACAAACAACAATAACATAGATAAATAGACGCAAACTATGGAACATCACAAACATGGACAGGTTGACACTAATGGTACCGTGTTTGAACTGTCGGCGGCTGAAAGGTCGATGGGGTTAAAACCAGGCTCTAGGCTGCATTATTCCACACTATTAACCTATTGTCATCCCAATTACAGAGGGCAGTGTAAATAAGGAAATTCCCTCATATAAACTAGGCAATAGGCAATATAAATACAACACAAACATGATTAGGTATATATGCATATAAAAGCAGAAGCTAAGAAAGCCACAAAGTAGTAATCAGTGAATTGACAGAAGCCAGAGCTATACGATAATAAACCGCCGAGTGCACGACAAGATAACTTTGAAGGGAAACGTTTGCCTGCTTTTCGGGATTTAAATAGACGTCATCATAGGTGTCATCTAGATCTGGTTTTGTCATCCTAGTTTGTTTAATCCACGTAAAACATTGATATTCTATACAATATCGCATACTCACATAATAGACAGCTGTTTCCTTTATAGACTGTTCTATACAATACGACATACTCACATAATAGTCAGCTGTTTCCTTTATAAACTGTTCTATAAAATATACTCACATAATAGCCAGCTGTTTCTTTTATAAACTGTTCTATAGAATATGACATACTCACATAATAGTCAGCTGTTTCCTTTATAAACTGCATTTCAGTCTCAGTTATGACATCGTAAAACATTGAGATACGCGGATCATAATTAAACACCTCCTCCTTTACACGATATATAGGAATCTCAGTATGTCTTAAAAAACACTTCAGATGGGAGGTAACGTTGATCGGCTGAAAAAAAGACAAGATCAGTATCTAATTTAGGCTATGCATGTAGGAGGCATAACACGGCATTAGCTTGGTATTAATTATTAATTAATCTCGCGTTCATTACCAACGAAAGTAGTTTAAACTGGCAATTAAAATTAATCTTTAGAGATCGAATATTAAAAAGATGAACTGCTTGTTGTGTACATGCTCATGGAACATGATGTATTGCACACACATTTTATTCATCTTTTCCTAATGACTAAATCTATTATGATTACCCTAGGCACCTATTATTGTAGAGGTGTTATCAATATATGTTAAACTATGATAAAATATGAAGAAAATAAAAAAAAAACTTTTATTTTGTTATATGCAAGCAGGTATAAAGTCAACATGATACTGAATAAATATATCGAGACGCTAATTCCAATACTTGATGACTTCAAGGTTGCCATGTGTCCCTTTAAACAATTAACCTTTGCTCTTACCCGTTTGACTTCTCCCCTACATAATGCTTCATACTGATCCCTACCGTCTAACGCATTGATAAGAGAGTTTATGGGGCGGAGCTCTTTTGTTCTGTTCTCAGGTGGTATGTTCGATGTTCGTTCTCTAACATACAGTGTGTCGTTCTTCAGAGCTTCGTTTTCTGGATCTATAAAAAACAAAGATTACATTTAAAGTTACGGATCCGCGAAACGTGTGCGATGGTTAATATGTATATTTATTTTATACTTAGCAGTGAAATAGTGGATTTTATCAATGAAATAAAAGTGGTATTTCATACGTGTGAAATATCGAGTTTTATTTTTTCGATATCAAAAACATTTTTTTTTTGTATTTGTTTAGAAAATAACAGTTTAATATATATATCATCCGACTGTAAATGGTCTAACTAAGAAAATGAGCTATAGTTTTTTTAAAACTGGTCAAGTATTTCAGAATTGTTATCATTTACAGTGAACAATATCAGTTTCGTCATTTTTTTCAAAAACTATTTTTTTCCGAAAGTTGCTATAAACGTTATATCATTGGATTGGAAATAACTTAACTAACAAAATGAGTCGTAGATTATTGAAATCGGTTAAGTAGTTTAGAAGTTATGGGGAATTAAAAACAACAGAAATGACGTCATCGAATGTTTATTTATTTTTCTTCATACTGCAGTACACTTTGATTATAAAGCATGAAATAAAAAAAAAATATGTTGTTTTGTCGTGAATAACAGATGATTTTATTTCATCTCGAAGTGATCATACTTCAGTATTATCACTCATGCTTCGCATTCGTGAAAATATAAAGTTTTCACACTTCTCGGTGAAATAAAATCTGTTATTCACTCCAAAATAACAAATATCCCCTATTTATCTATTTCAAACTGATACACGTATTAGTTAGCCACAGTTCACTGTGTATGACTAGCCCATCTACTTTGATTACTGTATAATCGCAGTAAACACTTTCTCAATCCCAGACTGGATGCTTTTCTTTAGATTCAAATGAGCCACTAGTAATATCATTTGCCTTGTTATTAGCCACCTGATGGTATTGTTATTAGCCACCTGATGGTATTGTTATTAGCCACCTGATGGTATTGTTATTAGCCACCTGATGGTTTTGTTATTAGCCACCTGATGGTATTGTTATTAGCCACCTGATGGTATTGTTATTAGCCACCTGATGGTTTTGTTATTAGCCACCTGATGGTATTGTTATTAGCCACCTGATGGTATTGTTATTAGCCACCTGATGGTATTGTTATTAGCCACCTGATGGTATTGTTATTAGCCACCTGATGGTTTTGTTATTAGCCACCTGATGGTATTGTTATTAGCCATCTGATGGTATTGTTATTAGCCACCTGATGGTATTGTTATTAGCCACCTGATGGTATTGTTATTAGCCACCTGATGGTATTGTTATTAGCCACCTGATGGTATTGTTATTAGCCACCTGATGGTATTATTTAACCACTGAAAACGCTGTTTCACTTATCTTAAGAATATCTATAATATGGTATGGCTTCACGCTCCGTTGTCGTGTATTAACGTTATTAAAAACTTGTATATTGTAGTTAAAGAAAGCTATTATGTAAACTTATCTTAACAATTTTAAAAGTTTTAAACTCTTACCGTTTTAAGACTTATGAAAGCCAGGAATACATAATTATGCATTAATTAAATGCTGAGAATGTAACGATTATAATACGGCGCCATATACATTTGTGTTGAAGAAAACAAATATAATTAATACAATGTGCTCTATAGTGTCTCATATAACATCAACATATTTGGAGGTTAAAAATATCTGAGAACTATTTAGTAGACATTCAAGAACAGATCGGAGCTTCCATAAATGTTCCTAGTTTGTCAGAGATGTTGCCAGTAAAGCATAATAAAGTTACTGAATACACGTTAACATATTAATACGTTTGATGTCCACGGCGCGGCAAAATAAAAATGAAAGACATTCCGGAACTAAGATTCGAAAATACCAAGTATTATTTTTACAGTAAAATACATTCGGATATTTTCTTTACCGATGAAATAACAGGAGAAAAATAAATACATGTATGCATAGCTTAGAGGTGTAGCTCAGTGGACATAGGACAGAGTATGTAAGTCAGCTCACATAATTTCGTAAACAAACAAATGGATCTATTATAAACACAAATATTTGAAAACATATATCATCAACGAACTGGAAAAAAAGGCAAAGGTTAATTCAGTGTGCAAGACCAAAGTCAAAGCAGGCAGTCCTCTATCCCTGACGTGTCATGTCTGATGTGAAACCTCCATCTAAGGTTGCCGTACCAATAAATTCGTATTGCCGGAGCCTCAAAGCTGCAATTGGTGTTGGACTGTGTATCAACGTCATTTTACTATTCATAAAACAACTGTATTTTAGAAGAATACCGGGACGCAGTCAAATTGATATACAGGCATTTTATGGGTCTTCTACTACTTGAATTACGTATCAATTTTAGGGATACAGTCTACAAGGTATGATCTGCACGTAGAACTGGTTCGAACTGTTTTTTACTACAAGAATTAGATGTAAATATGTTCTCCGTATACGAATACAACTGGTTCCAAATCGGCATCGTCACTGATTATTGACTGATGTTAAACTTTATTAAACTTTATTAAAGGGACAAACGGCAATCTCGACTATTTGAATTGAATTGAATGTTGTTTAACGGCTCATCAACACAGTATAGGTTATTTAGCGCCGCCCCAGAGAGAGGGGAGGATACATAGGAATCCGGGAACCGTGCCCTATTCTTATTATCGAATAGATTCCTATGGTTCTTTAACGTGCTCGGAGGATAGACCGATACATGAGACCGCCCGGTTTACGTCCCCATCCGACGGACGAGGATAAGGGAAAGCGTTTTGACTATTTAAAAGCTCGCGGCGCCCCGTTAATTTTTCTACATAACTTTTGAATAGGTCTGCTCCACTGCTACTTATTCTCATGAACTACTGATCGCATTTCATTAATAAAAAACATCTAACATTAAACTCTTTCTTCTAATGTAAATTTGCTTTGCTAAAAACTGAGATTACCTTCACAGACGCTAATCTTGTAATCATCTTGCAATCCAATTGCTATTATATTATCATTAAGTTGTCTGTTTGTTTATAACTATGATAATTTACGAATTCTTCATATTCTAACCATGATATGTTCCCAATTTCTCACATTTTAATCATGAAACAACATTTTATTTAGTGATCCATCACATCTACTATTTTAGATGTCTATCATATTCATATTATAACATTATACAACACAGATGCCACAATTGAAACATGTTCATTTAGTCTCATGATGACTAGTTTATCTAGTGCTCAAATCTTTTATGATGAATGTGTTTTGATTGTTGACAATTACAAATAAAAAATATGCTAACATCTACACACTTTTTTTTTTTTTATCATATTCATTCACTTCTTCTGTAACTGTTCTGACCGGCGTGTAATACTTTGTACCACTGTTTTCTTGTACGATTTATTAACGGAACATAAAACAGCATTTCATTTCATTTCAAATCGGACAATCAAAATGTAAACAGAAATTACTATAATTGGAAGCTCAATGGCTGGACGCATTGCATAAAGGTATATTTGTGGGAGTCTTAACAATTGTTTTTAAGAAGAAATGATTGATTGCGTTTAACACCTCTTCTTCTCCTTTTCTCCTTTCATACTATTTTTCCTAATCAAACAGTAAGCTTTATGTAATGTAATGAAAGTACAGTATTTGGAAGTTAACACACTATTATATTACGTGTTGTACCATAGGGTAAATGTTAGGGTCATTTAAGCATTTAATATTTATACATGACTATTTATGTCTTACATCACACCAAGCGATATACATACTAACATCACCCTATAATATATTTATAAAATAAGAACACAATCAAACACGCTCTACTGCTAGCTGTTAGGTTTATAAAGTTACCGGGATAGTAATACATTGTGATCAATTTTGAAGTAGACAATTAACATTTCGCTATTTACTGTTAAAAAATAAATCACAATAAAATGTTACCATTCTTCAGCGCTTCGTCGAGTATTTGTTCAGCGACCCAAGGCATGCCATTCTGAAAAGGAAACGAAAACACAAAAAAGTTAGATGCTCTATTTTCGTGTTGGTTTAAACATATTTTATTTCACAAGCTTTTTACAACATAGTATTTGTACACAATAGAAGAAAAATGATTAGAACGCAAGTAAGATACGTATGATGTTCTTCTCCTAGGTATGATATTAATTGTACACAATTGATGGCATAGTAAACGGCAATAATTAGATATTTTCACAATATACATTATGGAAGTATGAGAACTAAATATTTTTAAATTACTTAGTGTAGAAAAAAAAGTTTGTAAGTTCTTGGTATATATTCTAGAATAATGCTTAGCTTACATAAAAACGTATTAGATACAACTGAAATAATAACAAGTAACAAAGGGGGAAAATAGAAAGTAACTTGACAAATACGACATTCAAACAGACAATAAATGAATGAATAGATTTTGAAATTACATTTAATTGTTATTAATATTTATTTATAAATCTCCATTGTAAATTTAAAAAAATAATAGGGAGTTTGGGGCGACGCAGTGGAATGTGGGTATAGTTGATTTGGGAATTCAACAAAAGAACAAATCGATATACTAGTTAAAAGTGTTGAGTGTTTAATATAAGTGTGTACCGCACCGAATATAAGAATATTTGTATCGTACGATACATCTTGATCTCCAAAGAAAATGTGTTCAGTGTAATATTTGGTAGACGGGGTAATGACTTTATTTTCGTGTTGTTGTTTTTGTTTCATTTATATCAATTCGATTTAAAAACGTAAGAAGCCAACACGTAGTTTCAAAAAATGCATGGAAAAGCTGCGATCATTCAGTTTGTTTACAGCTAATATTTCAGCTGCAGTACTATATTTATATGTGTTATAGGGGATTACAGACACACCTTATCATAAGCAGACACTATAAGCCTTTTCACTTCCGTCGATGTCGTTACTCCATCTCCGTCAAGATTTTGCAAGAGCGTAAGCAATTCCTGTAACCACATAATCTCCGCATGATAATCTTCAGTTTCGTCCAACACTTGACATATGTATAAAATGTCATCTATTGACAATGGAGTAGCACTAGCGTTCAGTATCTGGCCCCTGTCAGTATAATAGAAGATGATATACGTTGTCCAATACTCGACAAACATGTCTATACTCTACATGTCATATATAGAACGATTCTGATGTATAGCCCATGATTTGAATAATGTTCAATATCAAGCCACTGTCAGTAAAATAATAATAATTATATGTTTATCCAGTGCACGACAACAATCATACTCATTATTATTTCTCTTATCCTGTGCATGACAACAATCATACTCATTATTATTTATCTTATCATGTGCTTGACAACAATCATACTCATTATTATTTCTCTTATCCTGTGCATGACAACAATCATACTCATTATTATTTCTCTTACCCTGTGCATGACAACAATCATACTCATTGATATTTCTCTTATCCTGTGCACGACAACAATCATACTCATTATTATTTCTCTTATCCAGTGCACGACAACAATCATACTCATTATTATTTCTCTTATCCTGTGCACGACAACAATCTCACTCATTATTATTTCTCATATCCAGTGCATGACAACAATCATACTCATTATTATTTCTCTTATCCTGTGCATGACAACAATCATACTCATTATTATTTCTCTTATCCTGTGCACGACAACAATCATACTCATTATTATTTCTCTTATCCTGTGCATGACAACAATCATACTCATTATTATTTCTCTTATCCTGTGCATGACAACAATCATACTCATTATTATTTCTCTTATCCTGTGCACGACAACAATCATACTCATTATTATTTCTCTTATCCTGTGCACGACAACAATCATACTCATTATTATTTCTCTTATCCAGTGCACGACAACAATCATACTCATTATTATTTCTCTTATCCTGTGCATGACAACAATCAAACTCATTATTATTTCTCTTATCCTGTGCACGACAACAATCATACTCATTATTATTTCTCTTATCCTGTGCACGACAACAATCATACTCATTATTATTTCTCTTATCCAGTGCATGACAACAATCATACTCCTTATTATTTCTCTTATCCTGTGCACGACAACAATCATACTCATTATTATTTCTCTTATCCTGTGCATGACAACAATCATACTCATTATTATTTCTCTTATCCTGTGCACGACAACAATCATACTCATTATTATTTCTCTTATCCTGTGCACGACAACAATCATACTCATTATTATTTCTCTTATCCAGTGCACGACAACAATCATACTCATTACTATTTCTCTTATCCTGTGCATGACAACAATCATACTCATTATTATTTCTCTTATCCTGTGCATGACAACAATCATACTCATTATTATTTCTCTTATCCTGTGCATGACAACAATCATACTCATTATTATTTCTCTTATCCTGTGCATGACAACAATCATACTCATTATTATTTCTCTTATCCTGTGCACGACAACAATCATACTCATTATTATTTCTCTTATCCTGTGCACGACAACAATCATACTCATTATTATTTCTCTTATCCTGTGCATGACAACAAGCATACTCATTATTATTTCTCTTATCCTGTGCACGACAACAATCATACTCATTATTATTTCTCTTATCCTGTGCACGACAACAATCATACTCATTATTATTTCTCTTATCCTGTGCATGACAACAATCATACTCATTATTTCATTATTATTTCTCTTATCCTGTGCATGACAACAATCATACTCATTATTTCATTATTATTTCTCTTATCCTGTGCATGACAACAATCATACTCATTATTATTTCTCTTATCCTGTGCACGACAACAATCATACTCATTATTATTTCTCTTATCCTGTGCACGACAACAATCATACTCATTATTATTTCTCTTATCCTGTGCACGACAACAATCATACTCATTATTATTTCTCTTATCCTGTGCACGACAACAATAATACGCATTATTATTGCTCTTATCCTGTGCACGACAACAATCATACGCATTATAATTGCTCTTATCATGTGCATGACAACAATCATACGCATTATTATTGCTCTTATTCTGTGCATGACAACAATCATACGCATTATTATTGCTCTTATCATGTGCATGACAATAATCATACGCATTATTATTTCTCTTATCCTGTGCATGACAACAATCATACGCATTATTATTTCTCTTATCCTGTGCATGACAACAATCATACGCATTATTATTGCTCTTATTCTGTGCATGACAACAATCATACGCATTATTATTTCTCTTATCCTGTGCATGACAACAATCATACTCATTATTATTTCTCTTATCCTGTGCACGACAACAATCATACTCATTATTATTTCTCTTATCCTGTGCACGACAACAATCATACTCATTATTATTTCTCTTATCCTGTGCATGACAACAAGCATACTCATTATTATTTCTCTTATCCTGTGCACGACAACAATCATACTCATTATTATTTCTCTTATCCTGTGCACGACAACAATCATACTCATTATTATTTCTCTTATCCAGTGCATGACAACAATCATACTCATTATTATTTCTCTTATCCTGTGCACGACAACAATCATACTCATTATTATTTCTCTTATCCTGTGCACGACAACAATCATATATTATTTCTCTTATCCTGTGCACGACAACAATCATACTCATTATTATTGCTCTTATCCTGTGCATGACAACAATCATACGCATTATTATTGCTCTTATCCTGTGCATGACAACAATCATACGCATTATTATTGCTCTTATCATGTGCATGACAACAATCATACGCATTATTATTGCTCTTATTCTGTGCATGACAACAATCATACGCATTATTATTGCTCTTATCATGTGCATGACAACAATCATACGCATTAGTATTGCTCTTATTCTGTGCATGACAACAATCATACGCATTATTATTGCTCTTATCCTGTGCATGACAACAATCATACGCATTATTATTGCTCTTATTCTGTGCATGACAACAATCATACGCATTGTTATTGCTCTTATCCAAAATACCTATTGTGTTTGACTTGAAACAATGTTAAAGAATTTCTTTAACTATATCAGTGCGGATAATTACACTACGTAGACAAGCCAAGAAGTTTATGAAGCCCGTTAATTCCTGTTAGATACAATTTTATGTTACATAATTGTCTCTGATTTATATAGGAAATAATGGGAATAGAAAAGCTATATCTACTCGTTTGCTCTACTGGGAAATATCTCTCTGTGGGAGATATTTCCCGGTATGGAACATTGCTCGGCCTTTTCCGTCAGTGGCGGAAATGCCAAATGACGTTCCGATTGTTTTACGGACGTCTTCGTCAGATTCCGTCACTAGGAAATAACGATTACGGAAATTAACGAAGAGTTTCGGTTCCACTTGTTTTGTTTGTATGACGTAACGTCGTCTTGGATGATGTAACGTAAAAACTGGTGTAAACAGGCGTGAATCATTAGAAATATTAATAAAAAATCATTTTAAACTATGTAATATATAGTTTAATAACCACTGTTTTTGAGATACTGAAAATATCTCCCTCGCTAGAGAAATGGCCCCAATATTAGAACTCGTGCTCCGCACTCGTTCTTATATCGGGGCCATTTCTTTACCTCGGGAGATATTTCCCGTATCTCAAAAACACTGGTTATTAAACTCTATCTCAGGTATGGAACTCTGTTTATAGACATAGTTTTATTATCCCAATGGATACAAATCGTGCTCCTTTGGTCGCAGATTTGTTTTTGTGTTGCTTTGAAAAAGATTACATTTCAGGTCTATCAACAGATTCAACAGTTTCAACACTAATAAGGCAGATATCATCGAATGCTGTATTAACACCGCTCTGTATCTGAATGATATATTAAACATTGACAATCCCGTTTTTTCAACTATGACTAATAATAATAATAGTCTATGGTGACGTTTATTATAAACTTTTAAGATCCTTGGTTTGTATCACACGTGTTCAAACACTTATCAAACATGTTATGACCATATTATATTGAAACGCACAGCATGCATGGCATGTTTAGTTCCAACTGCACAGTTCGCCACTACGCTTTCCACTTGTGCGATGACCCGACAGATCGTGGTCCCTATTATGACGTATACCTTCGTCCTGATATGGTAGGTTACCGTTAATGCTTTCTTAAATGTTGTGTTGTTTATTCTCGTGTTGCTATGGATTCTGCCAAGTCACGGAGTATTTACTTTGTATCTGTCAAACATGTTATGATCATATTATTTTGAAACGCACTGCATGTTTAGTTGGTTCCACCTTCACAGTTCGAAAACTACGTTTTCCTCTTGTACGATGACCCGACAGATCGAGGTCCCTATTATGACGTATATCTAGGTTTCTAGACAGTATTCTTATAGACAATAGGCATTTAGACAGTAGGCTTATAGACAGTAGGCTTATAGACAGTAGGATTATAGACAGTAGTCATATAGACAGTATGCTTATAGACAGTATGTGTATTTGCCATAGTCTTATAGAAAGTAGGCTTATAGACAGTTGGCTTATAAACAGTAGACTTATAGACTGTAGGCTTATAGACAGTAGGCGTATAGACAGTAGGTTTATAGATAGTACGCATATAGACAGTAGGCTTATAGACAGAAGGTTTATAGATAGTATGCATATAGACAGTATGCTTATAGACAGTAGTCTTATATACAGTAGGTTTATAGAAGTAGGCTTATAGACAGTAGGTTTATAGATAGAACGCATATAGACAGTAGGCTTATAGACAGTAGGTTTATAGATAGTGTGCATATAGACAGTAGGCGTATAGCCAGTAGGCTTATAGAACGTACGCATATAGACAGTAGGCTTATAAACAGTAGGCTTATAGACAGTAGGCTTATAGACAGTAGCCCTATAGCCAGTAGGCTTATAGATAGTACGCATATAAACAGTATGCTTATAACAGTAGGCTTATAGACAGTAGGCTTATAGCCAGTAGGCTTATAGATAGTACGCATATCGCCAGTAGGCTTATAAACAGTAGGCTTATAACCAGTAGGCTTATAGAAAGTAGACTTATAAACAATAGGCTTATAGACAGTAGACTTATAGACAGTAGGCGCACATAGACAGTAGAATTATAGACAGTAGGCGCACATAGACAGTAGGCTTATAGAAAGTATGCTTATAGACAGTAGGTTTATTTACCATAGTCTTATAGACAGTAGACTTATAAACAGTTTGCTTATAAACAGTAGACTTATATACAATAGGCGTATAGACAGTAGGTTTATAGATAGTACGCATATAGACAGTAGGCTTATAAACAGTAGGCTTATAGACAGTAGGTTTATTTACCGTAGTCTTATAGACAAAATGCTTATAAAAAGTTGGCTTATAAACAGTAGACTTATAGACAGTAGGCTTATAGCCAGTAGGCTTATAGAAAATACGCATATAGAGAGTAGGCTTATAAACAGTAGGCTTATAGACAGTAGACTTATAAACAGTAGGACTATAGACAGTAGACTTATAGACAGTAGGTTTATTTACCATAGTCTTATAGACAGTAGGCATATAGACAGTTGGCTTATAAGCAGTAGACTTATAGACTGTAGGCTTATAAACAGTAGACTTATAGACAGTAGGCTTATAGAAAGTATGCTTACAGACAGTAGGTTTATTTAGCATAGTCTTATAGACAGTAGGCTTATAGACAGTTGGCTTATAAACAGTAGGCTTATAAAGAGTATGCTTATAGACAGTAGGTTTATTAACCATAGTCTTATAGACACTAGGCTTATAGACAGTTGGCTTATATACAGTAGACTTATAGACTGTAGGCTTATAAACAGTAGACTTATAGACAGTAGACTTATAGACTGTAGGCTTATAAACAGTAGACGTACAGACAGTAGACTTTTAGACTGTAGGCTTAAAGACAGTAGTCTTATATACAGTATACGTATAGGCAGTAGGCTTATAGACAGTAGGCTTTTATACAGTATATGTATAGATAGTAGGCGTATAGACAGTAGGCTTATAGAAAGTATGCTTACAGACAGTAGGTTTATTTAGCATAGTCTTATAGACAGTAGGCTTATAGACAGTTGGCTTATAAACAGTAGGCTTATAAAGAGTATGCTTATAGACAGTAGGTTTATTTACCATAGTCTTATAGACACTAGGCTTATAGACAGTTGGCTTATAAACAGTAGACTTATAGACTGTAGGCTTATAAACAGTAGACTTATAGACAGTAGACTTATAGACTGTAGGCTTATAAACAGTAGACGTACAGACAGTAGACTTATAGACTGTAGGCTTAAAGACAGTAGTCTTATATACAGTATACGTATAGGCAGTAGGCTTATAGACAGTAGGCTTTTATACAGTATATGTATAGATAGTAGGCGTATAGGCAGTATGCTTATAGACAGCAGGCTTATAAACAGCAGGCGTATAGACAGTAGGCCTATAGAGACAGTAGTCTTATAGACAGTGTTCGTCGGTATGAAGTCTCGGTCAGCATACTGGTAATAGTTGTACGCTGTGAACTACTAGACAAATGCACTGCATTTATAAAATGATGTAGTGCTTGTTTCCAGTACACAGTAGAGGAATAGGTTGTAATTAGTTTGTAATTGTTAGCAACGTACCTGAACAAAGCAGCAAGATCCAGTTTGTAAGTCTGCCATAGTCTTGGCAATGCCAGTGCTGCACCTTCATAATCAGTTAGAGTTGCGTTCAGACCGGCAATTGCCGATTCTTCGATGAACTCAAGTCTCTGATTGAATTCTGCAAAATACTCCGTTGTAATAACAGTTTGTGTTATGTATATATCACATTTTGAAATACTGTTTAATGCATATAGTTATATAAGAAACGGAATGTGTACTAACGGAGTCTCTTCTCTAACGTCATACTCTAACATTAGCAAAGCATTCAAACATTGTCAGTTTCAAACAGTAATACGTGTAATTGCTCTGGCGAAACATGCAGTTGTCGATTTAAATGACAAAACATGTGAATTGTATGTGAATGGTGCATGTTGGTACTGAATCCTTTGCTGAGATGAAACGAAAACTTTAGAGCTTTCAAAAACATTTGCAACCGCTATGGCCATTGACTCTGTATTGCGATTAGTATTTTCATCATACACACAAAGGGTAATACCTCCGATTCAATTATAGGAAAGTCAGTTCAAATGGTTTATACAATGCCCATGATGTGTTAATCATAAGGCGAGAGCGAGTTTACAGAAAAATGTCAATTAGACGTGTTTATATTTAGCGTAAGCATAAAGCGAGCGGGGAGTTTACAGAAATGTTTTCATTGTTTTGAGCTAGTGCAGTTCTTTAATATACAGACCAATGGTCAGGAAATTTAGCGGTTACACATGCAGATATTTTGTAAGTAAATGTCATATAAACATAAATAACTAGATCTAAAAAGTTATCAAACAAGTGACTCCAATATGTATACTTATGACAGTGTCATCAATGCACTTACTCTTTATAGAGTCATTTTGGATACAGCCTTCGCATCTTATATCTGCTTTAATGCGTTCCCAGTCGAGGTGCATACGCTTCACAAATTGGAATGAATTGAGTGGATTGCCCAGAAAGTCGTCCGGTCTTGGTAATGTTAGTTTGAGATCAGTAATACGTTGGTGGAATCTGAAGATAAAACTCGTTTTATTTCATTTAGAATGTAGACATATGGCAAAGTGATACTAAAAGTAGTCATAAAAGTCGAACAGTAAATGTATATTCACAGGACACAGTCAGCCAAAACCAATGTGTAAGCATGTAGATTTTACATGAGTCCCTGTTTAATATAGATATAGGCACACATGTGAGATTTTATGTAATTATACTCATAAGGAACAACAGACACATTTATTATTGTAGATGCCTGTATATATAACTTAGTCGTATGACGATGTCTTATGGTTTACCAACACCAATTACATGTAAACCTCCGAGGTGTAGTCAAATGTAGTTCCTATAATAAAAAGTAATCCCTTCTTTTTCGATGGAAACGGGCATTATAAGTAGGGGAAAACTGCCCATTTCTATTCGATTTTGTGGTTATATGTATAAGAAGCGTATTAATAGGTTTTACTGGATCACTGATGAACATTTTCGAAATTTCGACTCTATGCTTACACTTTGTGAGCAATGAAAACAGTCGATCAACAAAAACAGCTGTACCCTTGACCTGTTTAGTTAACAAACAAGAACTTTCTTACATGTCTTGTGACCCCACGTTTTCTGGTGATTTTTCAAGTGGAAAAATAGTTTTCTATATGAACATTACACTGCTGCATTATCCATACTTGAGTTGAATTTGCAGCAAATCATTAATATGTGACACTTTAACATTGGTGTCTATGGGGAAAATAATTAGTGCTTTCATACCTTATCTTCGTATGTCGACTCGGTTTTCTCCGTACGACAACGGAACTACCTCTTCGATTTCCGTAATCCGGTATTTAAATGGTTACGGAAGTCGACGAGTCAATTCACATGCACAACGATCCAGACGGAAAAGCCTGAACGATGATTCGGTCTTCATTTGCATATTTATTACACTTGTGTAATATGTAATTATATAGAGAATAATTAACAGCATAAATTTGATACTGAATTTATTTCACGAGTTTCACGAGGGAAAAAAGTGGTAATTTGGTTAAAAAAACGAGTTCGAAGAACGAGGTTTTTTAACCAAATTACCACTTCATTCCTCGAGTGTCATTAATTCAGTATCAAATTTATGCTGTTAATTATACTGTTTATTATATATCTTTACGTAAAAGAAGAAAATAAAAAATAAACATTTTAACTTTAAACCAGTGTGTTTTTTAACAAATTATATATATATATGTTACGGCTTGAATTGAATGTTGTTTAACGGCTCATCAACACAGTATAGGTTATAAATATGTTAAGAAAGTAGTTCCGGCAAAGTTATATCATCACTAGTGATGATATAAAAAGTTATTTCGTCACTAGTGACGATATACTTTTTTGTGTGATACTAAAATTACGTCATTCATAGTTCAATGTAAATTTATGATAGTTATGTAATAAATGATTTTATTACACTAGTGTAATGAAAAATATTTCATGCCGGGCTTTATTAGACTCCCAAACCCCAACCTGTTTGATAAAATATAGTTGTGTAAGTAGGAACTCGTACCTGGAACCTTCTCGGGGAAGGTACACACATGTCGTTATCATTTGTCAAATGTTAAAACGTAAAGCTGTTCACCCTGTTAGTGAATTATCTTATATTATAATAAATGGGATGTGGGAACGCAGCACGCAAATCAAAATGTGAAAGATTTATCAAAATTGGATAATAAACAAAAAAGTTATGACCATTTAAAGGTTGTTCTAAAATTGATATGTGAGTCGCCATTTTGAGAACTATGACCTCACAGTTCCAAATTAGTTTGGAATATTGATAAATAGCATTTAAAGTAAAGAAAATCAGGCAAATGAATGCGAAATTCTTTACTGGACATATAAATCATTAGTACCATTAAGTATACATATTTGTTCATACAGTTGATGTTTTTTCATTCCTATCAATCAGTAAATTTTCATATTTATAAATATTCCATATATAGTAAGTTGGATCATAGCTCTCAAAATGGCGGCTTCCAAATCTTTTTCAACGGAACCTCCAAAATATCATATCGTCTTTGGTTATCATCCGATTTCATCACTTTCCAAGTTTTTCAAAACTGTCAACAATAAAGATGTGGTTGTGTCGCTTCATTCCATTTAGCCTCGGTCAACCGGCCCGCTTCTGTCTTCTTCGGTACGCTATGCTGCATGGGCCTGGGGAAAATAGGACGTTTGAAATCGCCCCAACGTTTTGGGCGATATTGGCGAGATTTTGAGAGATTCAACGAGACTTTCAAAACACATATTTTTAAGTTAATTTAATAATAATTTCTCATTTTTAACTTATGAGAAGCAGCACGTGATGTTAAAAAGTTTAACTGATGCGTCAACAATTGACGTCGTACGTTTATTTACAACATGACGTCACGCAAACGTCGACTCTATGCGCGTGAAAAAAAACGCGCGAATAAATTGTTCTAATCGCTAGTGGGCGCTTTAATTGGCCTAATCTGCCCAGACCGATATCATACGCATGATACGGTCTAGCTGTCCGAGAATATACTCCATTCAAAACTAAAAAAAACATGTAGATCACTTTGACCAACGTTTGCCTTGTTTTATTCAGGTTCCTTTGAACTCAAAATGTTTTAAAACTAAAGCTTCGCCGGACTGTTAAAACAAACTAATCACAAACATTGAAGCATTCCATTTTAGGTCCACGTTTAGGAAGTTGGCATACATTTAAATAACATTTGACATGTCAAGAACGTGGGTCTCAAAGATCATTTTTGCCAAGTGTTTTAAGTTTAAGAAAGAAAAAGTAGATCATCCCGCCATGTGAACATTTTATCTTTGACAAACAAAGGAGTTGTATTGTATGTATATTTATTTATTTCAGTGACAAATACATATTTTACAAAATATTACATATATAGGACATATAGGTAACACAAAATGTACATGTATAAGGCATATAGGCAACATTGAGCAAAATTGGATATACCCAGCCTAACATGGCTTACTAGTAACCATCTTATAATTTCATTACATATATAAAGCAATATTTAAATTGATATCTGAATTACTTAAAGGTCCATGAATATTTATATAAATATGATAATATGAAGATCATGTTGTCATACCCGGAGTTCTGTAAACTTAGTGAGATACATTTAAATAATGTGAAAACAAAAAACAATGAAGTAATTCATAAAGTAAAATATAGTGTTGTGTACGAGTGCTTATATTTCACCTATAATATGATGCTATTAATTAAGTGGTTTCATATTGGCCCAGTTATTGGTCCAATATTGGTCCAATATGACAGTCCGAGGACCAATAACTCGGACAATATGAAACCACTTAATTAATGACAATTTTATTAATTAACAGCCACTGCAGTATAATTTGTTTTTAATCAAATTATTTTGACATACTTTGCGTTTATTTATAGTAGCGTTATTACATTTATATGTCAAAAAGCGAGCGCGAATGACGTTACTTAACGTGAATGACGTCACTTTAATCTCGTATTGGCGAGTTTCTTCATATTTGCCTTGTTTTTTCATATTGGCCGACTTCCGGTTCATATTGGCCGAGTTTGCGTCGTTACGGTATTGTGTGTAGACTTTCTAGTAAAACAAGGCTAATAAAGTTAAGTTAATTAATAAATAATGTGATTGATACTCATGAATTATTAATATCAAAGCATTTTGGATAAAATGTCTGACTTAGTTTGTCTATCACATACTTGAAATAAACAATGACATAGATACCCGTTGTTGAGTGAAGACAAGTTTTAAACCATTAAATGAATTGAATTGAATTGGGGTTTAAGGCGCACCAACACATGAAAGGTTATATGGCACCTAACAGGAATGAACATGCCAGGCTCATCCTCCAAGTACATGATCATCGAGATAAAATATGGTGAACAGGCCTAGAACCGTCTCAACCTGAACTGCAGAGTTGCTGCAAATTCTATTGTAGACACTCCATTTACGCTGGAGCCACGGTATAGTTTTTCTGCCACTGCTCTGGTGATATGAGCGAGATGGCACCTGAAACAATAAAGATGAAGACCTTTAATGAGCATGAACAAAAATTGATAAAATGAACATGAATTTGGGAGGGTTCTACCCCTCTGCCTTCCCCTCCAACGGGATCTGTAGTGGCCCTATTATTTGCCCCGTAACCAAACGGGGCCCCCGGAACCACACGGGCTCCCAGTAAATGAAAACACTTCACTGACAGTCAGACTATAAGACACGCACTCTCGTAGACAAGCAGTCAGAGGCAGTCAGAGTTAAGAAAAAAAGAGTAGGTCCCTACAGCTTGAGCGATTTTATTTTATGGCTATTATTGTGACAACAAGGATTTGTTTACGGTTGCTGACAGACATTCATTAACACATCGATGCATAATGATTGTATAGGCGAACTGTATTTGAAAATGAAAACATTAGTCAACGTTAACTACGTATTGGCCTAACTTTTGATTAAATTGTAAGATAAAGGTCACACAATGATTATTAATTTTATTAATACTATTCTTATCTAGAACCGCTCCCCATTCCTCTCATCCCTTCCACCTTTCTGTTTTACATGCGTCCACTGCGTTCTCGTTTTACTCATACCATATGTACTTTTTGTAATTTCTACTCATGTTATTGCCATACCACGTTAAATGAGAAAAATAAAAGTTTTTGTAGTTTTTGTTGTAGTGTAGTTGTTGTTGTTGTTATTGCTGTTGCTGTTGTTGCTCCTGTTGTTGACTGTTAAGATTATACCTGCTCTAACATGTCAAATACATTGTCCTATATTTTTGGTTTTTGAACTAAATACGGAAATTCATCAGGCATCTTGAAATTGTAAAAATATCAAGTATCTGCAGAATATTGAAGGGGATGGAGGCATTCTTGAAGATTAACAGTTAACTAACAACTAACTAAACTAACCAACAAAAACCGTCATCCACTGATAACGTGCAAAAAAGCAATACATTAAAATGTGATACATAGATCATTTACCTGTTTGGTTAGATTATAGCGAAATTCTTCACTCGATGGTAGTCCTGTTATCCAGACGGGATAATTCTTCGCGCATTCAGATCGCGAATGAAACAGTTTTGTCAGAGAGGGCAACAGTCGAACAGTTTCATCCCTATTCGGGGAATGACGAAAATTGCGAGAAACAGTTAGACATTACTAATAACCATGTATATAGATAATTAGGTAATAATATAAAATGTTTCAAGACAGGGTATAGACATTGTATATGGGAGTGTAAACGTGAGGAATACTAATACTAATTCAGTGCTGCTTTAAGGTTACGCGATTTTCGATCAAAGTACTCTCGTATTGAATTATGTGTACAACCGCCATCTTTGAATCGCGTATTAATTCATATTGTTAATGACAAAACCCTATTTACGGTATTCGTTCGACTATTGAAATGTTTTATTCAAATACAGGAGAATTAGCGTGTCCCCACCGGCATTTGATATGTCATTGTATTGCCATTGTATCGATACCCGGTGTTAAAACCGTCAATGTTTGTATTATGTTCGCCAGTTATCGACTATATGTGCACTAACGAGTCAATCTTAAACATAGTGTACACACTTAAACAGAGTGTACACACTTAAAGGCAATAACCAGCCAAATAACAGCAACGTTACCCTAAAAAAAGGTTATTCAAAACGCTATCCAGGTGTTCATGTCATATAATGATGTATTTGTGCCGATTAAAAGTAACGGTTTATGCGCGGTTTCTTAAAAGACCCGTGATTGAATATGAGTAAAATGAATTATGAGTTGGTAACTCTTTATTCAATGCTCCTGTTTTGGGGTTTGTAACTCGTTGTACATTGTACATATTTACCCTCCAAATAACGGCACAATTACACTACACAACCGTTAATCAAAGGTATGTCCAGATGTTTATGTCATATAATAATGTAAACGTGCTGATTAAAAGTATAGGATGTTTCATGGGTTCCTAAACTACCCGTGACTGAATATGCGTTAACTGAATTATGAGTTGGTAACTCTTAATTCAACGCTCCTGTTTAAATTTGTGGTTTGGACTGGCTGATTAAAGCCGTTTATATCGTGTCTATAGAATTTGGATTTCCAAAATGTGTAAGTTTTATATTTTACAGCAAGTGTACCCCGTTTCTACTGAAGAAACTACCAGTAACATGTGGCTGTTGATGGCGGGATAGCTACTTTAATGATTCAGTCGCTGAGTTTTCAGAATAAACTATTTTAGTGACAATTAAATCGTACGGATCCTTGCCTCGTTTAGTGCATATACACATTGAATATGCAGCTGAAACACATTATATTTGCTTTATTCGTGTTTGAATTGACATCCATAATTCTCCAAATCGCATCCAGCCCCTTTTAATTCTGATATAGTGGGTATATTGGTGGAGTTTTAAGCTATGATGTAAACCTTATATAATACTGCAACTTTAAGCTATACAAATGTGTATAGTGTATATATTGGTGCAACGTTAAGCTATGGTATAGTGTGAATATTGATGCAAATTTAAGCTGGGATATAATGTGTATATTGGTACAAAGTTAAGCTATGATATAGCGTGAATATTGGTCCAAAGTTCAGCTATGAATATTTGTGCAAACGTTAAGCTATGATATAGTGTGAATATTGGTGCAACGTTAAGCTATGACATAGTGTGTATATCGGTATATAATGGGTATATTGCCGCAACGATAAGCTATCTTATAATATGTATATTGGTTCAACAATAAGCTATGTTATAGTGTTATATTGGTGCAACGTTAAGCTATTATAAAATGAATATATTGGTGCAACGATAAGCTATTATATAATGTGTATATTGGTACAGCGTTAAGCTATTATGAAATGAGTATATTGGTGCAACGATAAGCTATTATATAATGTGTATATTGGTGCAGCGTTAAGCTATTATAAAATGAGTATATTGGTGCAACGATAAGCTATTATATAATGTGTATATTGGTTCAACGATAAACTATGTTACAGTGTGTATATTGGTGCAACGTTAAGCTATTATAAAATGAGTATATTGGTGCAACGATAAGCTATTATATAATGTGTATATTGGTGCAACGTTAAGCTATTATATAATGACTATTTTGATGCAACGATAAGCTATGTTATAGTGTGAATATTGGCGCAACTTTAAGCTATTATATAATGTGAATATTGGTGCAACGTTAAGATATTATATAATGTGTATACTGGTGCAAGGATAATCTATGTTATAGTGTGTATATTGGTGCAACGCTAAGCTATGGGATTGTGTATAATTTATTTATTATGTTGGTGCAACGTTAAGCTATTATATAATGTGTATATTGGTGCAACGTTAAGCTATGATGTAGTGTGTATATTGGTGAAAGTTTAAGCTATGATGTAGTGTGAATTGTGGTGCAACGTTAGCTATGATATAGTGTGTATATTGGTGCAAGGTTAAACTATGACCTGGTGTGTATATTGGTGCAAGGTTAAGCTATGATATAGTGTGAATTGTGCTGCAACGTTAGCTATGATATAGTGTGTATATTGGTGCAAGGTTAAACTATGACCTGATGTGTATATTGGTGCAATGTTAAGTTATAATATAGTGTGTACATTGGTGAAAGTTTAAGCTATGATGTAGTGTGACTTTTGTTGCAACGTTAAGCTATGATGTAGTGTGTATATTGGTGCAACGTTAATCTATGCTATAGTGTGTATATTGGTGTAAGGTTAAGCTATGATATAGTGTGAATTGTGGTGCAACGTTAAGCTATGATATAGTGTGTATATTGGTGCAAGGTTAAACTATGACCTGGTGTGTATATTGGTGCAAGGTTAAGCTATGATATAGTGTGAATTGTGGTGCAACGTTAGCTATGATATAGTGTGTATATTGGTGCAAGGTTAAACTATGACCTGGTGTGTATATTGGTGCAATGTTAAGTTATAATATAGTGTGTACATTGGTGAAAGTTTAAGCTATGATGTAGTGTGACTTTTGTTGCAACGTTAAGCTATGATGTAGTGTGTATATTGGTGCAACATTAATCTATGCTATAGTGTGCATATTGGTGTAAGCTTAAGCTATGATATAGTTTGAATTTTGGTGCAACGTTAACTATGCTATAGTGTGGATATTGGTGCAAGATTAAGCTATGATATAGTGAATTTCGGTGCAACATTAAGCTATGACATAGTGTGTATATTGGTGCAACTTTAAGCTATGAAAAAGTTGTTCATACTGGTGCAATGTTACACATTCCAATTATTAAAGACTGAATTGAATCTAAATTCAACTTTATATAGAAATCATTTAAAGCAACAATCAATTTGATGCGAACTATACATGCATAGCAACCCATGTACAATAAAGCAGCCAGAAAATACAATACAGGTACTTAACAAGTACAACAGCTTAGAGCTATACATGTTGTTACTTACTCTTGGATACTTGGCGGAATGGCATGCCCTGCCTTGTTCGAGTTGTTTACATACTGTTGTAGAGCCGTGATCATTCTTCGTTCTACTTTTGCCAACTCTTCCATCTTAACGACAGCCGTAAAAACATCCATATTCACACAGCTTAGTACACTTATTAACCACAGAATTAACACATTTAACACATGCCGAGGCACCATCTTTGTTGTGAAGATACTAAATATGTATATGCATTAGTTGAATTGTAACGTGAGAGGTAGCCGTTTCTAACAAATCAAGTACGAACAGTTATGACACATTATCAATGAAATCAATAATGCCTTCAACTATAACTCAACCATGAAACTGTGATATAAATAACGGCTTGCCATAGTCGTTTAATTATGTTAAAATTGATTGATATTTGCTACACAAAAACCTATGAGATCCTGCACTGTATTGTATGTTATAAACAAAGGAATATGTTTGTAATCAATACAATTGCCGGGACAGTTATGCATTATATTTGAATATATACCGTATGGTCCTTAAAGTATCAATCTATAAACAAAATTCGTTTCTATTACAACGAATATAAAATAAAAAAACATTTACGAACATGGTAAATTATGATAAAATATATGTTTGATTCTTCCCAATGAAATAAACAACATTACATTTGCAATTGTAATAACAATGAGATGATATTACAATATAGAAATGCATGTATTTTCCCCAGAACATCCACAGCTGATTGAATATTGAACCGCATATTCATAACTTTCACATCCGGTCAACTTCCGGTAGGTTGAGATATTCAACAGGTGAAAATAAAGGGATTTACGCTAATTTTATCCTCAATCTCTATATGAGAAATGAAAATATTGGACCATGATTTAAATTAAATGTATCCATATTGGTGTTTTAAAATCAGACAACACCAAAAGAAGATAGATAGATGCACACAAAAAATACAGCTTTTAATATAACTATCACTACAAAATAGTTTATAAAGAGCTAAAGTCAGTTGAGCACAAACGAAAAACACCAAGTTGACCCCCCAACCAGAATGTGGAGGTCTTTTATTTTATTGATCACTGATTGGTCAAATATGTTGATGATGTCATGAGGGCCCTGGTTGAAAGTACTAGTTTATGTTCATGTCAGATTACTCGGCTGAAATTATTCCTTATGAACGAATTCATTCGCTTTTACCGTATTTTAATCTTGTTATAAATATATTTTTATTGTATAATCTCCCGTACTTTTGTATAGAATATCAACTATCACAGTTAATGTTAATACTTGAATATGAGCTATCTGGAACGAAAATTGAGAGCCCTGGAGCTATGAACACCGAACAACTGTGTATCCCTCCACGTGCGTGTACACCTTTCTATCTTTGTAGACGTATAGTATAAACTATGTCACACAATGATCATACCGTGCAACTATCACATTTCATTTGAACAGAATAAAATCAATATGTTTAAAGTGTGTGTAGCTCAAAAGAAAGAGCAAATACAAAAACCTTGAACAAACAACTGTACAATTATTTTAACGAATTAATGGAAGTATTCTATACTATTAAGTGATCGTGTATGTACACGTAACATTTTATGTGTGGCCCCACATACTGTTCCGATTTGATAATTTTTAACTCGGTATTAAAGGGACACATGGCAATCTGATTTATTTTTAAACTCACGACATCCTGATATTTTTTCTGCATAACTTGCATTTGTTCAATCATTAATATTAATTACACTACTAATATCAAGTAAATTGTTTTTACATATAATTAACTGTTGATAATAATGCACCAGTAATATATTTCAACTTTTGGTAAAATCAGTGAAAAACTTTGAAAACTAAATATTTTATTTAGTTATATGCAAATAGGTTTAAAGTGAAAATGATACTAGATATATAAATCGAAACATTAATTCCAGACTCTATTGTACCCATATCGGTGCGCCCTGAGTTTGCTTGATAAAGAGACACATGGCAATCTTGAAGTTTTTATCAAGCATTAAACTTAGCGTCTCGACTTAATTAATCCAGTAACATTTTAACTTCAAACCTATTTGCATATAGCCTACATGTATTAAATAAAAACACTGAGTGCTTTTTTATTACTTCGTTATTTTACCATAGTTTTATTGGTGCAATATAATCAACAGTGAAGCACCAACATTGGTGCGAACGCCGGATTGCGAATTCAACATTTTAACTGAAAAATCTAAGTAAAAAAGGAATAATTCAGGTAAAATTATGACAGAGTTGTTTCTTGTGACATAACATTGTGTAATGACAATGTATGTAACAAATTACTGGCAATAAAATATGTTTAAATCTAATGGTAATACACATGAGTGCCAAGTTTCAAAGTTTTCCGGCAATTTGTTATTGAGAAATGACGAAAAACATAAACATTAACCTAACATTTAAAAAAAAACGTCATAACGCGTAGACAGACGGGCGGACGGACAGACGGAAATCTCCAAACTATAAGCCTGGATTTGCTACGCAATCCGGCTAAAAACTAACAGGACGCCGCGAGTTTAAAAATATCAAGATTGCCATTTGTCCCTTTAATTACTTTGTGTCGGTTAACCGCTCTCATTTTTTATTGTCCTGCGCTAGTATGAAGCTTTTGTTCGTTCTTCTCGGATGTCATGAACAGCTAAGGGACATTTACACCGTGTATGTATGGTTAAATGTCCTCAATACTAGTTGTATCGTGACATTTACACCGTGTATGTATGGTTAAATGTCCTCAATACTAGTTGTATCGTGACCTTTACACTGTGTATGTATGGCTTAATGTCCTCAATACTAGTTGTTGTATCGTAACATTTACACCGTGTATGTATGGCTTAATTTCCTCAATACTAGTTGTATCGTGACATTTACACAGTGTATGTATGGCTTAATTTCCTCAATACTAGTTGTATCGTGACATTTACACTGTGTATGTATGGCTTAATTTCCTCAATACAAGTTGTATCGTGACATTTACACTGTGTATGTATGGCTTAATTTCCTCAATACTAGTTGTATCGTGACATTTACACCGTGTATGTATGGTTTAATTTCCTCAATACTAGTTGTATCGTGACATTTACACTGTGTATGTATGGCTCATTTCCTCAATACTAGTTGTATCGTGACATTTACACTGTGTATGTATGGCTTAATTTCCTCAATATTAGTTGTATTGTGACATTTACACTGTGTATTTATGGCTTAATTTCCTCAATACTAGTTGTATTGTGACATTAACACTGTCTATGTATGGCTTAATTTCCTCAATACTAGTTGTATCGTGACATTTACACCGTGTATGTATGGCTTAATGTCCTCAATACTTGTTGTATCGTGACATTTACACCGTGTATGTATGGCTTAATGTCCTCAATACTAGTTGTATCGTGACCTTTACACCGTGTATGTATGGCTTAATTTCCTCAATACTAGTTGTATCGTGACCTTTACACTGTGTATGTATGGCTTAATTTCCTCAATACTAATTGTATCGTGACATTTACACCGTGTATGTATGGCTTAATGTCCTCAATACTAGTTGTATCGTGACATTTACACCGTGTATGTATAGCTTAATTTCCTCAATACTAGTTGTATCGTGACATTTACACCGTGTATTTATGGCTTAATTTCCTCAATACTAATTGTATCGTGACATTTACACCGTGTATGTATAGCTTAATTTCCTCAATACTAGTTGTATTGTGACATTTACACCGTGTATGTATAGCTTAATTTCCTCAATACTAGTTGTATCGTGACCTTTACACCGTGTATGTATGGCTTAATGTCCTCAATACTAGTTGTATCGTGACATTTACACCGTGTATGTATAGCTTAATTTCCTCAATACTAGTTGTATCGTGACATTTACACCGTGTATTTATTGCTTAATTTCCTCAATACTAATTGTATCGTGACATTTACACCGTGTATGTATAGCTTAATTTCCTCAATACTAGTTGTATTGTGACATTTACACCGTGTATGTATGGCTTAATTTCCTCAATACTAGTTGTATCGTGACCTTTACACTGTGTATGTATGGCTTAATTTCCTCAATACTAGTTGTATCGTGACCTTTACACTGTGTATGTATGGCTTAATTTCCTCAATACTAATTGTATCGTGACATTTACACCGTGTATGTATGGCTTAATGTCCTCAATACTAGTTGTATCGTGACATTTACACCGTGTATGTATAGCTTAATTTCCTCAATACTAGTTGTATCGTGACATTTACACCGTGTATTTATGGCTTAATTTCCTCAATACTAATTGTATCGTGACATTTACACCGTGTATGTATAGCTTAATTTTCTCAATACTAGTTGTATCGTGACATTTACACCGTGTATGTATAGCTTAATTTCCTCAATACTAGTTGTATCGTGACATTTACACCGTGTATGTATAGCTTAATATTCTCAATACTAGTTGTATCGTGACATTTACACCGTGTATTTATGGCTTAATTTCCTCAATACTAGTTGTATCGTGACATTTACACCGTGTATGTATGGCTTAATTTCCTCAATACTAATTGTATCGTGACATTTACACTGTGTATGTATAGCTTAATTTCCTCAATACTAGTTGTATCGTGACATTTACATTGTGTATTTATGGCTTAATTTCCTCAATACTAGTTGTATCGTGACATTAACACTGTGTATGTATGGCTTAATTTCCTCAATACTAGTTGTATCGTGACATTTACACCGTGTATGTATGGCTTAATGTCCTCAATACTAGTTGTATCGTGACATTTACACCGTGTATGTATGGCTTAATGTCCTCAATACTAGTTGTATCGTGACATTTACACCGTGTATGTATGGCTTAATTTCCTCAATACTAGTTGTATCGTGACATTTACACCGTGTATGTATAGCTTAATTTCCTCAATACTAGTTGTATCGTGACATTTACACCGTGTATGTATGGCTTAATTTCCTCAATACTAGTTGTATCGTGACATTTACACCGTGTATGTATGGCTTAATTTCCTCAATACTAGTTGTATCGTGACATTTACACCGTGTATGTATAGCTTAATTTCCTCAATACTAGTTGTATCGTGACATTTACACCGTGTATGTATGGCTTAATTTCCTCAATACTAGTTGTATCGTGACATTTACACTTTGTATGTATGGCTTAATTTCCTCAATACTAGTTGTATCGTGACATTTACACCGTGTATGTATAGCTTAATTTCCTCAATACTAGTTGTATCGTGACATTTACACCGTGTATGTATGGCTTAATTTCCTCAATACTAGTTGTATCGTGACATTTACACCGTGTATGTATAGCTTAATTTCCTCAATACTAGTTGTTGTATCGTGACATTTACACCGTTTATGCATGGCTTAATTTCCTAAATACTAGTTGTTGTATCGTGACATTTACACCGTGTATGTATGGCTTAATTTCCTTAATACTAGTTCTTTTATCGTGACATTTACACCGTGTATGTATGGCTTAATTTCCTCAATACTAGTTGTTGTATCGTGACATTTACACCGTGAATGTATGGCTTAATTTCCTCAATACTAGTTGTTGTATCGTGACATTTACACCGTGTATGTATGGCTTAATTTCCTCAATACTAGTTGTGGTATCGTGACATTTACACCGTGTATGTATGGCTTAATTTCCTCAATACTAGTTGTTGTATCGTGACATTTACACCGTGTATTTATGGCTTAATTTCCTCAATACTAGTTGTATCGTGACATTTACACCGTGTATGTATGGCTTAATTTTCTCAATACTAGTTGTATCGTGACATTTACACCGTGTATTTATGGCTTAATTTCCTCAATACTAGTTGTTGTATCGTGACATTTACACCGTGTATGTATGGCTTAATTTCCTCAATACTAGTTGTATCGTGACATTTATACTGTGTATTTATGGCTTAATTTCCTCAATACTAGTTGTATCGTGACATTTACACTGTGTATTTATGGCTTAATTTCCTCAATACTAGTTGTATCGTGACATTTACACCGTGTATTTATGACTTAATTTCCTCAATACTAGTTGTATCGTGACATTTACACTGTGTATTTATGGCTTAATTTCTTCAATACTAGTTATTGTATCGTGACATTTACACCGTGTATGTATGGCTTAATTTCCTCAATACTAGTTGTTGTATCGTGATATTTACACCGTGTATGTATGGCTTAATTTCCTCAATACTAGTTGTATCGTGACATTTACACCGTGTATGTATGGCTTAATTTCCTCAATACTAATTGCATCGTGACATTTACACCGTGTATGTATGGATTAATTTCCTCAATACTAGTTGTATCGTGACATTTACACTGTGTATGTATGGCTTAATTTCCTCAATACTAGTTGTATCGTGACATTTACACCGTATATGTATGGCTTAATTTCCTCAATACTAGTTGTATCGTGACATTTACACTGTGTATGTATGGCTTAATGTCCTCAATACTAGTTGTATCGTGACATTTACACCGTGTATGTATGGCTTAATTTCCTCAATACTAGTTGTATCGTGACATTTACACCGTGTATGTATGGTTTAATGTTTTTCAATACTAGTTGTATCGTGACATTTACACCGTGTATGTATGGCTTAATTTCCTCAATACTAGTTGTATCGTGACATTTACACCGTGTATTTATGGCTTAATTTCCTCAATACTAGTTGTATCGTGACATTTACACCGTGTATGTATGGCTTAATTTCCTCAATACTAGTTGTATCGTGACATTTACACCGTGTATTTATGGCTTAATTTCCTCAATACTAGTTGTATCGTGACATTTACACCGTGTATTTATGGCTTAATTTCCTCAATACTAGTTGTATCGTGACATTTACACTGTGTATGTATGGCTTAATTTCCTCAATACTAGTTTTTGTATCGTGTGGGTATACCTTCTATTATTTGTATTGTCACTATGTAAAGTTATTATTCTTTCATTTATCTGCATAAAACAACAAAGTAATAGGCCGAAAGGTGCAACGGACATTTTAAATCTGTATACCTTTATTTAAGAAATAGAACATCGTTTACGGTGAATTATCTATAATATATCACGGTTTGGAGTTCAATTGTAAACAATAATTTCACTCGCCCTTTCGGGCTCGTGAAATTATAGTTTACAATTGAACTCCAAACCGTGATATATTCACGGTTTGGAGTTCAATTGTAAACAATAATTTCACTCGCCCTTTCGGGCTCGTGAAATTATAATTTACAATTGAACTCCAAACCGTGATATATTATAGATAATTCACCGTAAACGATGTTCTATTTCTATTTTAATACCCCTAAAATGTGAAAATAACGCACACATCTGAAATCTTTCGCATTGCTTTGCTTACTGTCCTACGTTGCATACGTTACAACGCGAAATGCGCAATGCGCAATGCTTATTCTCCTAACGTTGCAAAAATTACAGTGATATATCGTTCAATATAACGAGATATTTTAAACTAGGCTATATAGTGCGGGTGTATTAGAATTAGTTATAAAATAGTTAGGCTGTAAGCAGTACAATTTATAATATAATCGCACACACACAACACAACCAATAGCCCATTTAGCATTAACACGGATAAAAACGGCAGTTACGTATCCCTCATCATTCCAAATACAAGTCCATTAAGTTTAAATGCGGATTTTTTTGATCGACCGCATTTTGTACGGTCGTTACGTATCACCACATCATCCCAAATGAACGTCCATTAACTATAAATGCGGGTGACATGTAAAAACGGTCGTTAAGTATCCCACATCAATACAAATACAAGTCCATTAAGTATAAATACGGGCGACCTGTAAAAACGGTCGATACGTATCACCACAGTATCACAAATGAAAATCCATTAAGTATAAAGTCGGATGACAGTTAAAAACGGTAGTTAACGAATCCCACCCACATCATCCAAATACAAGCCGATTAAGTACAAATACGGACGACCAAAACAGGTCGTTACGTATCCCACAACATCATCCAGAAAACCCAACAAACAACACATCACACCCAACACACAAGCAAGCATACCAGTCAGTTAGCAACAAACTAAGCCGAACATCCTGGAAAGCTATAGTAGCGCAACATTAGGTTAAATTAACCGACAGTGCTAACTTTCCCCTTACGTAATACTATTAGACGACTTTGGCAGTGTAGTGGTATTCTTTATTTCCTCCATGTATAAGAGAGCATATATATAAACAATGATACACGCACAATTTCATACAACTAATAAATATAGAACAAACATATATAGTGAATAAGTCAACATATTTAGATATTCTCGTTATTTCCTCTTTTACAGAGATATGTGAACGAGGGCAGTGATGCAATCATAGTAGATTGATAGCAAACATGTGTGCATACATGAATAACATATGCACATTTAGAAACGAATAATCACACACACGCACGCACGCACACACGCACGCATACACACTACAATTTAAAGTGTTAAATATTCCCAGCAGACCGTAAACTTGTGGATCCAGTGGTAGAAACAATATAAAGTATGTTCCGGCTTTTCAGGCCGATCGAATGATACATTTAACCGAGATCAAAAGCGCCAATATAATTATCTACATTATCTCACACAGAATCCACTCTCAAAAGACGAAGGTGGGGAGGTGGTTTGGTGAGATATACACTTTACCATAAAACTCACCAACACGCACACAAGCGCGCAAGCCACCAGCTCGTCCGTCTGCGACACACACGAACGCACGCACGCACGCACACACAAGCGCGCGCACACACAAACACACACTCATAATAGTATGAGCATTTCAATCTCTTTAAGAACGATCAAAATGTACGATATTTACAACACAAAACAAAAAATGTGATGTACATATTCTAGAATAATTTAACCAGATATCTGTGAAACGATTTTAGTAAATTTATAAAGTATAATAGAAGGAATGTAATCGTTGTCTATATCTGCAATTACATTAGACCGCTTTGCATGACCACAAATAGCGCGTTATGATTAAAGGGAGGCAACACCGTTAAAACATGTCTAAAGCACTGAATTTGCGATGCCACAATTATCCGCCCATGAGAGGGGAATGACAATCCGAAAATGTTCCTATGGTTTCTTGGCGTTAACGGAGGATATACGGTACGGCCCAGTGTACGTCCCAAGCCTACGGACGAGGCTAATAGAAAGTGTCTTGCCAAAAAACTCAAGTCCTCTGTGTTATCTGCTGCACTACCCCAGACTAAAAACATGTTACAAAACATGTGTAGTACAATACATAGTAACCTTGCTTGCTGACCCTAAAGCCCTTGTGCACTAGTTTAAATATATTTATTTTACACTGACTGCGACACAAGTTCTTGCAACTTATATTAATAACTCGATGGCTTCCTGGGTAGCACCAGTACTAAGCAATGTGAACATGGCCATGGCGAGGATCGAACCCACGACCTCTCTATTTGGAGTCCTACGCAGTAACTCTGGACCACGCACTCCACCCTTTGTGTACTAAGTGTTAATTTATGTCACAGAGCATTACGTATAAGAAACACTCTTGTACTAAGTGTTTATAAATACAGTCACTAAGCGTTAAGTGAATACCCATTGCGTACTAAGTGTTGAGCGTTACATGTAACAACTCCTTCTGTATTTAGTGTTTATTGTATACTTTCATATTGTCCCGTTTAGTTTGCATTGAGCTAAGTGTGCAATATTCTACGATATTGCACACATTGATATTGCACCGGAACTTTTTCTCGTGCTTGCTAAGAGCCGCGAAATAGAAATAAGGAACTACTTTCAAATAAAATAACGGAATCCTTCCAATAGTTTCAACAAAAACATACGTGTTTTTTTCCCAACCTGTTATGGCAGAAATTGATAAAAAAAAATTGAAAGGTCACTCACCCACTGTTTTTAACGCTATCGAATGGTAAACAAACTTTAGAAAATCGCTTGATGTTTTTAATGACGTCATCCGACGTCGACGTCGTTTTCGCGCAAAATAATCATCCACACAAAATAAAACCGAATGACAAGATAGGAATTCCATCAAAAGCTATAAAAATAACACAAATGCAATGAAAAGTAATAGTCATACAATTAACATTAATCGAAAACAATATGAAAGTATACAATAAAAAGGTTATTGAATTTGTATGGCTAAATATTACTTGGAACTTGTTGTTTTGGCCTTTGCCAAAACAACTCGTTCCAAGTAATATTTAGCCATACAAATTCAATAACCTATAATAGTATGTCCACATACCCTATATGTTCTTACATATTATGCCCCAATAATCTCTATATCCTTACATATTATGTCCACATACCCTCTATATCCTTACATATTATGTCCCCATATCCTCTATATCCCTACATATTATGTCCAAATACCCTTTATATCCTTACATATTGTGTCCCTATACCATCTATACCTTACATATTGTGTCCACATACCCTATATACCTTTAATAGTATGTCCCCATATCCTCTATATACATAGTATGTCCCCATACCCTCTATATCCTTACATATTATGTCCCCATACCCTCTATATCCTTACATATTATGTCCCCATACCCACTATATCCTTACATATTATGTCCCCATACCCTCTATATCCCTACATAGTATGTCCACATACAGTCTATAGCCGTACATATTATGTCACCATACCCTCTATATCCGTAATATTATGTCCCCATACCCTCTATATCCTTACGTAATATGTCCACATACCCTCTATATCTTACGTATTATGTCCCCATACACTCTATTTACTTACATATTATGTCCACATACCCTCTATATCCTTACATATTATGTCCCCATACCTTTTATATCCTTACATATTATATCCACATACCCTCTATATCCTTATATATTATGTCCCCATACCCTCTATATATTTACATATTAAATAGTATGTCCCCATACTCTCTATATCCGTTCATATTATGCCCCTATATCCTCTATACATTTACATATTATACCCCATACCATAAACATAGGTACCTAGTATGTCTCATACCCTCTATATCCTTAAACACGGTATTATTATCCCTTACCATATACATACTTTCATTTTATGCCTCCATACCCTCTATACACTTCCATAGTAAATACCCAAACCATATATATCCTTACATATGTCATCACACCCTGTATATCCTCACATGCCCCCATATCCTCTGTAACTTTACATATTATGTCCCCGTTACCTTTATATCTTTATACAATATGTTCCCATACCCTCTATATCCTTACGTAGTATGTCCCCGTACCCTCTATATCATTATGTTCCCATATACCCTATATATCTTTTATACACATACCATCTATATTCTCACATATTATGTCCTCGTAACCTATACATCCTTACATTGTATGTCCCCATAACCTCTATATCCTTACATAGTATGTACCCGTACCCTCTTCATCCTTATGTTTCCATATATATACTCTGTATATTATGTCCTCATACCCTATATATCCGTTCATATTAAGTCCCATACCCTCCATATACTTACATATTATGTCCCCATACCCTATATATCCTTACATAATATGCCCCCATACCCTATACATCCTAATATTATATGTCTGCGTCCTCTCTATATACCTTCATAACATGTCCACGTACTCTCTATATCCTTAGCTTCATATTATGTCACTCTATATATTTGCATCTACGTACATACCCATATATCTTTTAATACATCTACGTACATACCCATATATCTTTTAATACATGTTTCCCCGTACCCTTTATATGTCCCGGTACCTTCTATATCCTTACATATGTCCCCGTACCCTCTATATAATACATAATTCGTGCCCATGCTCACATACCCTCATATACTTATATGTTATATCATTCGATAAAAGTGAAAAAAAGAAGGTCGTAAGTGATATATAAACCCGTAGCAGTTGCACATTTTATATGCAAGCTTAAGAATAATAAGGTCATATCTACCAGTTAAGACCCAACCTTTTATAAATGTTAAGGTCGTATCTACCACTTACAACCTTGTATGATTATAGGCATGTAGTAACGACATTTTTGCAAAAAACAGCATAACTGCTTTCACTTACGACAACAAAATAGATGAATAAATCCCTGCTAAAGCAAACTGATACCAGACTGAAATATGCGCAATTGTGTATTGTTTATTTTTCTGCTACGGTCATATAAGGTCGTAAGTAACTCTAGACCGTCGACATGTTAGACCGTCGACATGTAATATAAACACACTACAGGTAATCACTACTGTAAAACGCATATTTCGCTTTTTCGTAATTGATGATTCTATATCAATCGATCAAGTTTGAATTAACCAGTCGATAAGTTATACTTAAATTTGCTTTTATATTAAGTGTTATTGCTAGCTAAAAGTAACCCATGCATTTTGGTAGGATGTACTGATGAAAGAAAGAATGCGGGAACAACTAATTAAAACGTCGAACCAGGCGAACTCCGTACATCCTAATATAATTTACCGACCAATGAATTGAACCCGGCCCTAAAGCTGAACAGTGGACGCAACTTGTGGCTGTGTGTTTTTTTCAACGCTTTAAAGTAGAATACCGGTTACGCCGGTGCTAGTGGGCGTGCGATGCCTTGCTCTTATATTACCTCTCATGAACAGACTTAATAAAACCGAGTCTGCTAATTGTCTCTCTTGCTTGTGTTTGTTGCTTCCAAGGGATCCAATTTCCAGAATGTACTATTCTAAGACACATACTTAGCACATCATAAAGTTCTCTTTCATCTGCAACACATTAGTATACAGGGGTCGTAAGAATATTCTATAACTTTATAAACGTTCTCATACAAACAAATAAACAACCATTTGAGTGTGTAAACGGTGCAAGACGAAATGTAAATATTGCGTGCTTTTCCCTTACAGTACTTTTATAGTCTCAATGCTATCCTGTAGGGTTGTCACAAATATTTCAGGATATCCCGTTTATTTTGAAATTATAGCCAGGCACACATTTTGGCGCAATATTTACTCTAACAATATGCACATAGTAATGCACAGTATGTTTTTGTTATTACATTTAGATCAGGGCTATTTTAATTTCAAAATGCCAATCAGTCCGAGTTCGCGGATATTGCAGACCAACCCACGCAGCCCCCCACCCCCAACCCCAAAAAGAGCCCTAACCCCAGCCACCAGGACCGATAACCTCTCCCACCCCACCCACCCCATTCACCACCCCTGGTACACAGACAAACTTAAAACCTGTTGCCATCACAGAAAGATGTTAAAATGTTACACACGCTTCAAAAGTGGGGGTCATTTACCTTCTAAGAAAGAACTTGTCTCGTGAATGAATGCTCCATTTAAAAAACATAAACACTGAGATGCCGAAACAATGTTTTCAACACATTTCCATACAAGCAAATTAAAAACTAACACTTATAACATGACAATGCTTGAACAATAAAATATAACAAATAGATCAACAGTGTGATATTAATCAAAAATGTACTTTAAATTATTGAAAACGCTTTTCTTCTTATTTTTGCAAAAAAGAGATGAGAATTATTTACTGGCCGCAATTTTGTGGGGTAGACCGACACTTCCAAATATAGTTAACAAAAGAATACGATCCATGTCTCGTACCTCATTTCTGAAACGCCTATAGGATAGAATATTTTATCTCAAATGGAAACTGCTTTCGTTTTATTTTCTCTTTTGAAATAACCAGTTTAAACATTTCGTGAAAGACAGAAATTGAGCATTTCTTTTGATTCTTTTTTCTTTTTGTAAATCATGCATTGCGCTGCAACTAGTCTATGTTCACGTGTCATACACTTGCCACGACATGGTTCATTCAATTCAATTCAGTTATTTTATTGCCGTAAACGGTTGACAATAATTCAAAGATGACAGGGGCTTTTTTTGTATTTGTTTATAAACAAAGCACATACAGTGCTCAAACAACACTGTTTAATTATTCATGCTTCATAATCATTTTATGTTATTATACGCGATAACTGACTACACGTTATCAAGTAAATCGAGAGTTACGACTGGTTGAAAGGCGGTAACAGGGGACAGACCAATTACGTTTTCACTCGACACTGAGACAAAAACCCGCATATAAAGTCAATGTGTAATGGTCGCTTGATATTTGGATATCAATTATCACCACTGAGTGGGAATAAAGAAAGACGTGTCCAGTTAACCATGGTTACAAAGGATTAACCTCCGGGCATGTCATTGTCATTAAACAGTGATTTTAAAAAGATATGTTTAACATTTCAGATAGGCAAACAAATCTCTTGATGAAAAATCTAAAGTATCACCTTTTATACAAAAACAAATGTATAAATGATAACAGTCGGTAGATATTCTTTGTTATATTAAAGTTTAATTTGTAACTGCATTGCATGTATCATGTGTATCGGGACGTAACTGTAGAAAAATATATCTGTGTTCTATCCTATAAGCCCATTAGAGTTATTCCCCATCTAAAGTGTTTTCCTTACCCAAACATATATTCATAACAGGCATGGATGATGCTGATACAAAACATGGTAACACATGCTGTCAATCTGTTTCTGAAAAATCCTGACGGAGTAAAACAGATTTGAGTGTGTGCGTGATAAGTCCCTCGACCATTGCCCCTGTCGGTACGGTATATTTCTATTTAGTTAAGTGCGTCGATTCATTCGCAACATATCGTTTACATCTCGAATGTAACTCAAAGGTTTCCATATTGGGTACGTCATCCTAGCATGACGCGCCATAGATTCCCGCCAAAACGAATTTGCCTTCAAAATCAAAGTTATCCTGAACGTTTTGCTATGTCATGTATCCGATTGCTCCATCTATAGTTTATTTACACAAAATCAGTGATAGAACCTGTATATGTATTGTAAATAACAACATGCAACGCAAGTAATGATACATCAACGTGTGGGGCTAACGGTCATATTGTTTATATACATGTAGCAGCAGCTAAGCAATATTGCACTATTTTCTGTGCCGCTGTTTTCCGGTAAACGTTTGAACATACCGTAGTGTCGATTTACAATCGTGAACGCTCGGCCAATCCCGTCATTCTTCGGGATCCCGCCTCGCGCGTATCGAGACGCTTCGGTATGTTCAACATCTTGACATTCTCTTAGCCGGAAGGCAACGGCACAGAAAATAGTGCACTGTTGCTAAGCTGTTGATATTTAAGCTGTTGCTATATAAACAATATGACCGTTGCCACACGTGTTGATGTATGATTTGCGTTGCATGTTTGTTATTTACCATACAGATGTTTTATCACTGCTTTCATGTAAATAAACTATAGATAGAGCAATCGGCTAAATGACATTGATAATAACTTTGATTTTGACAGCAAATTCGTTTTGGCGGGAATCTGACGCGCGTCACGCTAGTATGACGTAACAAATATGGTGACATTCGATATACATTCGAGTAATGCAATCTGGTATATTTGCCCTAATGCGCTCGCTACTGTCTCTTTACTCACGAAGACAGAGAAGGGAGCGTAGTAGGGGAAGGATAACAGACTACGAATAATGCTGAGAAGCAGTGTGCGAGGTGTTGCGAATGGTCGACATGAGCCCGAAGAATGACGGGATTGGCCGAGTATTCACGATGGCGTCGTATCTGCGATGAGTTGTGGCGATTCGGACACAACATATACAGTATTTTGCAAAAGCATACGCATTAGTTATGACAGCATATTCAGTATTTTTCACAGCAAATACAATAGTTTGCACAGCATATACAGTAGTTTGACAGCATAAACTTAAAGTATTTTGTACAGCATATACAATTGTATGTACAGCATATAAAGTGGTGTGCACAGCATATAATGTAATGTGCACAGCATATAAAGTGGTGTGCACAGCATATAATGTAATGTGCACAGCATATAAAGTGGTGTGCACAGCATATAATGTAATGTGCACAGCATATAAAGTGGTATGCACAGCATATAATGTAATGTGCACAGCATATAAAGTGGTGTGCACAGCATATAATGTAATGTGCACAGCATATAAAGTGGTGTGCACAGCATAAAATGTAATATGCACAGCATATACAGTGGTGTGCACAGCCAAGGATTTCTTAAAATAAGTCTATTTTAAATAAGTATTTTGTACAGCATATACAATTTTATGCACAGCATATAAAGTGGTGTGCACAGCATATAATGTAATGTGCACAGCATATAAAGTGGTGTGCACAGCCCAGGATTTCTTAAAAGAAGTCTATTTTAAATTATTGCACAGAATACAAAACGGCATGCACAGCAAATAACGTATACGTGGTGTGAACAGCATACACAGTAGTTTGCACAGCACACCCTTTCCCACAATCCCTCCGTTATCCGGATAATACCACGTCGGAGCAATACGACGAACGGGGATCACCCGCCAATGAAAATATTTCCAAGGTGAGTCTAAAATGTCTTTGTCATGCACCTGTAAACGTGTTTTCCATGCGTTTTTTAGCACTATTCTTTTGGCAGTAATTATATAGTTCAACAATTAAATAAGGAATAAATTTGACGTTTAGTAAGTGATGCAGTCAGTATTGAAACATCATTTCAGTTGTACCGCAGCACTGTATCTCGATAGTTCGAGTCTTATTTCTTCCGAGAACGATGTTGATCAGCATGTTTTTGTGTTTAACTAGCAAGACAAATGTTAAACAAGCAGACATGTGAAAGTTTAAGCCACGTAGAGCTTGTTTAAATAGCAAACCGGGGGAAAATGTGGGAGGGGTTTAAGGAAAAGTGGATACAACTTACGACGGGTTATGATAAGACCACGCTCGGAACTCAAAACACAAATGATACGACGAACTCGGAGTAGATAATATTCACTTATTTAAGCTCTTATATGAAAATAAAAGTATTTGATAGCATTTTTAGGGGATGACGAGTTGTCCGTCGTAGACTTCGGGTTTAATCTTAAACTTTGTCGATGTATATATCTCGGTTTTATAATATTTCGACAACAATAAACGTTTAAAACTGTTTTTACTGAAAAATGCGATAACCTGTTTAAAATTACCTATTAAATGTTTTAATTTTACAATATGCAAACTTGTTCAGCCGAAATAAAGGTTTTATTGCATACCCCAGCCAACCTCGTTATAGCTTCTTGGAGAAGGGGTTGGATGGGGTATGAACGTTAATACTCAGACCAAGTAATGGTTATGACCCTTGTTTTACTGAACACTGCCATATTAAACCTTGTGAACACTCTAACGCATTCATTTTGTAGTTGATCTTTATGAAACTTGTCCAGATTGTTGATATAAATAAAAGATCGGCCAAATTCAAAACCAATCTATATCGGACCAGTAACAGCGGAGATATGGCCCCTCGAATTATGCAAAAATGCCTTATTAGACCTTGTGAACACTCCAGCACCTTCATTTCGTATTTGATCTTCCTAGTGCCTTTATAGCAATGAAAACTCGGACAAGATCGAAAACCAGCCAGATCGAATTAGTAACACCAGAGCAAGCCTGCCAAAATGTTTTAACACAAAATACTGTGATTTTTTTATTTTAAGATTGAAAACACACGAAGAACATTTTAAATGGAAATTTATTTGGAGCGCGCGAAATGATTTTCACACCTTTGTTTTAAAAGCGCAAATTTAAATTATCTATGCAATTAATACAAGTTGATGCATTGTTTGATAGTTATAGAAAATAATAAATCAGCATAGTAATTCGATTAGAAAGACTTCTACCACAACTGTTTTTTTTATGAAAGTGCACTTACTTTTCTACACATATGCGTCCTAAATGCAAATAAAAAGTCAACTCTACAAATTATATCGTACACATCAGCAGCTGTTATAGTGGTACCACACGCAAGGAGTTGCTAGTTCCTCACACTTGCTATTTCAATTAGGTTGACCAATTAAAGAAATCACAGATATTGCTGCATTACGCTTGTCGTTATGCCACTGAAGGAAATAATTATGTCCTTGGTGTTAATTGTATATTCAGTCAGTGCATTACACGGATGACCCCCACTGATTCGACACTTGTATAAACACACTTTTGATATGGAAAACTATTTGAACTTATTAGATGATAATAAATTCCGAATAACAGATATTAGATTTAGACTCTCCTCTCACAAGTTAGCCAGTGAAAATGGTCGATATCTTAATATCCCGCGAGAAAATATGAAATGTATACATTGTACTCAAAATATAATAGAAAACGAATACTAGTTTTTGCTTGTATGTCCAATATATAGGAACTTAAGGAAAGATACAAATATCGGACAGGGAAAGCAGCATTTAAGGACGACAGTCAAACACAAAACACAAAAACAAACACGCAAACAGACAAACAAGAAGGCAAAAGTAATAAAAAATGCAAACGACATCACACACATAAAAGGGTTGACAATAGGGCTACCGCCTTAGAACGATCAGTGGCAAAGTAGGCCACTGGGGGGTTTAAACCGGTTCTATGGTGCACCAAACCTCACACTTACCCTACTGTCATCCCATTAAAACAGGACAGCGTAAATAAAGAAATCCCCGCCATGATCTAAGACAGATATATTTTAAACCTTACTTTTGCAGATGGCCCACGATCAACAAATGTCATACGTTAATGTCTAATTACTCGAACAGAACGATTATAAACTTATCAAAATATGTTTATTATGCATTTAAACTTCGAAATGAAATGCAAGTTTAAATTTCTTTACCATATTTCAACCTTTTTTCTATTTAAGCTATTACGCTTCTCTGTACTCCAATGCAGATTTTGTATGCCATGTTGTTGTTATAATTTTTTTCTTATTTTCTCACATTTTTTATTTGATCTTTTCACTGTATTGTATTTGTACTGTGTGTAGGCTACAAACGTTGTACTGAATGTTTAATGTTGAATACAGTTATTATATATATATATATATTTCTCTGACTAGGGATCATATTCGGTACATAGCTGATACACTGTGAAAGTATAGCTGTAAAATCATGAATATTTTGTTTTGATGGAATATCCGGAGATTCTACACTTAAATCGGTGATCCGTAGAGCGACTGAACAATCAGGGGAATCCGGATTTTATTTCCGGAGATTTGGCAGGCCTGCCAGAGTTATGTCCCTTGTTTTGCTGAAAAGTACCATAAAAGCCTTGTGAACACTCTAGCTCCTTTATTTTGTATTTGATCTTCACGAAACTTGGCCAGATTGTTAGCTCTGCTGGCCTTCAGCCAGCAGCAGAGCTTATGGGATGACGAGGTATTAATTTCGGTCTTTACCAAATTTGACCAGATTATTGATATTGATGAAAACCAGCTATATCGGACCAGGAACACCACAGTTATGTGCACTTGAATTATTGACACACAAAAATATTGTGTGAATGGAGGACTCCCTCCACAATCCCCAACGGGAGGGTGATACATCCTACCACACCTATACCTACATAGAAAAAGGGGTACGAAATAATTGAAAAAACAAAGGTTACACAAAATACACTGAAGACTCGTCATATTTAGTCAATGTTTTTATTCAAAATGTCTAAGAGGGCGGGGTGGAGGAGGATCCCACCAGTACCAACACACCTACTTCACCTCGATTAACGCCCCCCCATTTAAAAAACCTGGCTTAGGGCCTGTCCAAAAAGGCATATAACATTATATGTTTGCAACAAGTTTTATAGATATACAGCACAACATTCATTACAAGTATAATGATTGATTCGAATTGATTTTAAAGGCTCATCAACACACCAGTTTAAGTTATTTAGCCACCCATAAAGGGGTCGGAATAAATATGAATCCTGGAATCTCGCCATATTATTACAATGGAATACATTCCTATGGTGTTTGAACGTGCTAGTGGGAAACACGTATTTTAAGTATATATAGAGTTTATGTGCTGGTTAACAACAATTAGTTCATCTTTTGTTTTTGGTTTTCTGCAAAAGGAGTACCAAGTTACCTTCTTTTTCTTCAAAATAATATGGAACACATTTCCGCTTTTCCCGTCTATTCAGTACTCGCAAAAACCGTTGGCTGTACATAAGTGTATGAGCGATTTCAAAACTGCTACAGGCATAGACATATTTATTAATATGATCGAGGCGAGTCAGGTTTTGCGTAGGACTATTTCGGAATTGCCCAAGGGGTGAAATATACCAACTGTCCCTGCGCAATTCGGGAATGCATTGGATCAGGGCTTTATGTCATATAAAGCCCTGATTGGATAAAATAGGAATAGGTGCTGAGATTTGTAAAGGAGGATATATATTTTTAATTCCTTATTCGTTTTTGCTTTATCCATCGTTGATGAACACATAAATACATCATAATAGCTATCAATACATAGGCGTAGGAACGTTTCAATTATTGGGGAGGGAGTGTGTGTGTGACGTAGGGACGGGGGTGGGGCAAATTCAAAGTATCAGGGCCCCGCCAGAACATTTGCACATTAACCCGTTTTTTTTCAAAATAATCGACATAGAAGTGAATCTATAGGTGCCGTCTAGATATTAATTATAAGAGTGTAAGGTTTCATATACTTATTAAATTATGGCGTATTTCCGTTGCATTATACGGAAATAAAATCGGGTGATGGGAGTGGGGTGGGTGGTGTGTGTGGGGGGGGGGGGGTGGGGGGTTTGGAGGGGGGGTGGGGTGGGGGTTGAACCAGACACAGTGTTGTTCAATTAACAAAGTTTCCTAACTTATGATACGAGGTCGTTGTGTTCCGCGATTGTATAAGTTAATATTAAGGTTTGAAAACACCAATTCCTTGTTGGTATATCTATAAACGGAGTGTTTTTGATTATATTTTTAGCTGACCCTTTAAATAGAATAACATTTGCAAATCTGATCACTTTCAAATGTCTAATCTAAATAAAATAATGAAAAAAATAACTACATGGTAAGAAAACATAAACAACAATATAATAAGATCATAAATGGGTAATGTCGGTTGTTTTTATATCATGATATAATTGTCTACGGGATACATCGTATCGCGATACGTTTTAAGATATTTTGTTTGTATTAGTCCAAAGTGTTTGTAAGTTATGCCATTTAATGTAATTTATTTATTTATTTATTGTTTTAATATGTGCATACATTTGATTTGCAAATTAATTCCTAAAACAGTGTGTAAACAAAACATTTGATCTGCAAATAAATTCTTAAAACAGTGTGTATTTGTTAAAACTTGTATCTCTCTACTTTAGCTGAACTATTAAGAACATTACTAGAAACTGTGCACAGGTTATTTCAAATAATGGTGAAAATATTGAATTAACAGACGTTATTAACACATTTGTGAATGTTTGGACTTTATCAATACTTCGAAATCGTTAAAAATAAAAACAAATTAGTGTTGCTCTTGTTCTGAACTGAAGTCTACTATCCCAGAAACTACATGTACTGACAAACTGCAATACATCCCTGTGCTATTAATGCGCGGATTATCTTCGAGAACCAGTAATTATTAATTACCGCGTTGCGCCTCGTTCTGAATCGCGTCTAAAATTAAACTGATTCTGCGGTGGGTCCCTATTCTATTGAAATCCTATTACTATTCTATAGTGAACAGAACAAGAACCACGTATTACAATTTTGAAAAACTAAAGAAACTGTTCATTACTTCCTCTCCAAAGCACGTTTCTAAACCCGGGCAATAAATGACAAGCCAAAACAGTAAAAAAGGTATGTTTCAAATATGTGTGAGTGGGGCGGGGCAGATTATTGGGTTAGCATACTCTGCCTTCCCCGCTGCCCCTCTCCCTCTCGGATCCTACGGCTCCGTGGATTCACAGAGAATTCAAGCAATTATACATCCTCGATGTCGGGTAATCTTCGTGGATTAGCAGAGAATTCAAGCAGTTATACATCATCAATTATGAGTAATGCTTCGTGGATTCACAGAGAATTCAAGCAATGATCAATCCTCAATATTGAATAATGATTCTTGGATTCACAGAGGATTCAAGCATATACATCCTCAGTGGTGAGTAATGCTTCGTAGATTCACAGAGAATTAAAGCAATTATATATCCGCAATTTTGAGTAATGCTTTGTGGATTCACAGATAATTCAAGAAATTATACAACCTCAAGTTTGAGCTATGCTTCGCGGATTCACAGAGGATTTAAACAGTTATGCATCCTCAATGTTGAATAATGATTCGCGGATTAATAGAGAATTCAGACTTGTTTACATCTAAAATGTTGAGTAATGCTTCATGGATTCACAGAGAAATCAAGCAATTATACATGTCAATGTTGAGTAATGCTTCGTGGATTCACAGAAGATACAATCAGTAACACATACTCAATGTTCAGTAATGCTTCAAGGATTCACAGAACAATCAAGCATGTATACATCCTCAATGTTGGGTAATGCTTCTTAGATTCACAGAGAATTTAAGAAGTTATAGATCAACAGGTTTGAGTTATGCTTCGTGGATTGACAGAGGATTCATGTAATTATACATCCTCAATGTTTAGTAATGCATCGTTGGTTCAAGAAGGATACAAGCAGTTATATATCCTCAATGTTCAGTGATGCTTCGTGGATTCACGGAGAATTCAAGCAATTATACATGCTCAATTTTGAGAGTAATGTCTTGTGAATTCACAGAGAATTCAAGCAATTATACATACTTAATTTTGAGAAATTCTTCGAGGATTGACAGAGGATTCAAGCAGTTGTACAACCTCAATGTTGAATAAATGTTTCGCGGATTCACAGTGAATTCCTGCATTAATACATCCACAATGTTGGGTAATGCTTCGTGGATTCAAATAGGATTGAATCAGTTATACATCCTCAATGTTGATCAAAGATTCGTGGATTTACAGATTATTCAATCAGTTTTACATTCTCATTGTTGAGTAATACTTCGTGGATTCACAGAGGACTAAACAGTCTTAAATCTACAATGTTTAGTAATGCTTCGCGGATTCAACTAGAATTCAAGTAATGCATATAGTGGATACAACAAGTTATACATCCTCAATTTTGAGCAATGCTTCGTGTACTTACAGAGGAATCAAGCAGTTATACATCCTCAATGTTGAGAAATGCTTTGTGGATTCACAGAAGATACAATCAGTTACACATACTCAATGTTCAGTAATGCTTCGTGTATTCACAGAAATTTCAAACAGGTATACATCCTCAATTTTGAGTAATGCTTCGTGGATTCACATATAATTAAGGCCGTTATACATCCTCAATGTTGAGTAATACTTTGGGGATTCACACAGTATTCAAGCAATTATACATCCTAAAGGTTGCGTAATCCTCACTGAACATTGCGGAAGCATTGGATTTATATATCAGGCAATTATCATTCCTCAATGTTGAATAATGATTCTAGGTTTCACAGAGGATTCACGCAGTTATACATCATCAATGTTGAGTAATGCTTCGTAGATTCACAGGGAATTCAAGCAATTATACATCCTCAATGTTGAGTACTGCTTCGTGGATTCACAGAAAATTCAAGCAGCTATACATCCTCAATGTTGAGTAATGTTTCATGGATTCACTGCGAATTCAAGCAGTTATACATCCTAAAGGTTGAGTAATCCTCAGTGAACATTGCGGAAGCATTACTTAGCATTGAGGATTTATATATCAAGCAATTATCATTCCTCATTGTTGAATAATGATTCTAGGATTCACAGAGGATTCAAGCAGTTATACATCCTGAATGTTGAGAAATGCTTCGTAGATTCACAGATAATTCAATCAATTATACATCCACAATGTTGAGTAATGCTTCGTAGATCCACAGGGAATTCAAGCAATTAGATTTCCTCAATGTTGAGTACTGCTTCGTGGATTCACAGATAATTCAAACAATTAAACATCCAAAATGTTGAGTAATGCTTCGTAGATTCACAGGGAATAAAAGCAATTAGACATCCTCAATGTTGAGTACTGCTTCGTGGATTCACAGAAAATTCAAGCAGCTATACATCCTCAATGTTGAGTAATGCTTCGTGGATTCACAGAGAATTCAAGCAGTTATACATCCTCAATGTTACGTAATGCTTCGTGGATTCAAAGAGATTTCAATCAATAATACATCATCAATGTTGAGTAATGCTTCGTGGAAGCACAGAGGATACAACCAGTTATACATCTTGAATGTTGAGTAATTATTCGTGTATTCACAGAGAAATCAAGCCGTTATACATCCTCAATGCTGAGTAATGTTTTGTGGATTCACGGAGAATTCAAACAATTTAACATCCATAATGTTGAGTAATACTTCGTAGATTCACAGAGAAATCAAGCCGTTATACATCCTCAATGCTGAGTAATGCTTTGTGGATTCACGGAGAATTCAAACAATTTAACATCCATAATGTTGAATAATGCTTCGTGGATTCACAGAGGATTCAAGCAGCTATACATCCTCAATGTTGAATAATGCTTCGTGGATTCACAGAGGATTCAAGTAGTTATACATATTCAATACATCGATCGCGAAACAAGTTATTGCAATTTAGATTAATCACTTTCGATGGCTTCCTGTGAAGAACCAGTACTAAGCAATGTGGATTAATTATCTTGCTCAAGGATAAATAACGTGGCCTCGGCGAGGATCGAACCCACGACCTCTCTATCTGGAGATCGGCGCTCTACCACTGGACCACGCAATCCATTGTTAGTGTAAGTGTAAGTATATATACTCAGCAAAAATAAAAGTATCCACTTTGTTTTCCTGCAAAATGTGAGACTGTAAGAAAAAACTAACAATGATTTTCTTTTAGTAACATCTTTATTTGATGTTCACCCAACATTTCATAGAAATATACTGAATAATAAAAAAAAAAATCACAGTTTAAAAACATAGGTGAGAAAACGAAATTTACAAAACTTAACAAATGTAAAGATTAAGTCAATAGCATAGATTTAGAAAGTTCATTCAAATACACAGAACATTTTCAAAAACTCGCTAATATTTCGTGTTTCCATTTTACTATTCGGTGTAAGTGGACACTATCATTAGAGCATGCAATATTAGCGAGTTTGTGAATATTGTTTGTGTCTTCGAATGAACTTTCTGAATCTTGGCTATTGATCTTTAAAGAAATACAAAAAGATCGGACAGGGAAAGTAGCATTCAAGGAGGACAGTCAACGGCAATATTAAATGCAAAATACAACACAAACACAAAAGGGTTGACAATAGGGCTACTGCCTTGGAACGGTCAGACCTTTACATTTGTTAAGTTTTGTTAATTTCGTTTTCAAACCTGAAATTTTGTGTGAACATCAAACAAAGATGTTATTTAAAGAAAATAATGCTACAATTGTTAGTACCTTCTTACTGTCTCAGATTCTGCAGGAAAACAAAGTGGATACTTTTTATTTTGCTGAGTATATATCTTTTTAAGCTTTGGCAACACAAGAATGGTATTAACAGTGTGTATGAGTGAGTAAATTGTAACATAATGCTATTTATTTAGCATTCTGTATAACTACTTTATTTTAATTGTAAATACTTCCGAATTTGCTAATTTATTTAACCTATCAAATAACGTTAATCAAAGATATACTATTTTTGATGTTGTAATTGAAACACTCGTGGATTTCTTATATAGTAAACTGTACATTGTCAACTTGAACGTCTGTTTTGAATGCGTAGTTTTGGTTGAGATCTGTGAATGCTACATTTTCAATTCAAAAAGTTTAAAATTAAAAATGTCTTTTATTTTGATTATTTGTATTATCTGCCAGTACAACTTCAACCACGTATACATATATTTTTTTTTTTTAAATACAACCAGTCTTTAAAGGGACTTTAAAAACTCGCGGCGTCCCGTCATTTCAAAATGATACAGGATTAATTAATCGAGATGCTGATTTTAATTCTTGATAACAACCTAAACAGAGCCGTATGTCCCTTTGATATGACCAAACACACAATAACAGGGACACAGTTTTAATGCAATTAACCCACATCGAAATTACTCCCACACCCTCCATTTATTAATCCTGTATCAGTTTCACTTTAAGTCATTGTTTTCGTTTTTCTACCATATGTTTAAATATATTATTACAATGTTTTATGATATTTCGCGTTATAGCAATCGTACCATCGCACATCGACTTCTAAACCATTATGTAAACCATCGTACAATCGCCATCGTACCATGGTCAACGTATCATCGTACCGTCGTACCATTTAAGATTTACAGTGTCCGAAATATAACTGTCAGGTGTTTGTAAATACAAATTATCATCATATGGAATATAATCTTTGTCTACTTCAGACTCTGTCCTTAAGGTCTCCAAGCAGAACAACTTGTCCTTTTTCAGAGTATTTACATATTTTAGATTCAGTATTATCAAACAAATTTGCACCTCCAGCATGTTTAAAAGACTATATGATGAGTTCATTGGATATATGTAAGTAGCGCATATGCAAATATCGTTTTGCAGCCCAAAGAAATCTTTACATAATTTAAAGAATATATAATCTGGATTTTTAATTTTCTCAAACTTAATACCAGGTTTTAAATGTGTATTATTTTTATTAAAGTTGCAAGTCCCCCATACTTCGTTGTTTTATGTGTGGGTCTACAAACTGGGGTAACAGTGTAACAATCAAGCTGTATGTCATGTATGACTTGCCAAGAGCAATGAGTCTCACCCAAACAAATAATGTCACTTTGTAGGCTGTCTATGTTTTGTCTCTCAATTTATTACACTATATATTATTTAATTTTGGAGTGCAAGCCGTGTTGATATTATAGTACGATATATTAATATGAATCCTTAATACAAACACAAATTGAGGACTCGGTAACCCAATCAAGCAATTATAATATGTAATGTGAGGTAATAGTATTATTAAATGTAATCATAAAACAACGCAACACTTATAACTATAAACCCATAATATACAAACGTTGACTCATACATAGGCAAACTTGCCACATATGAAACTCATATGAAAGGATATTCATATGAAATTCATATGAAAATCATATGAGAATCATATGAGAATTGTTTCATATGATTCTCATATGAAACATTTCATATGAAAATCATATGAAAGGTATCATATGACAATCATATGGAACAATTATCATATGAATATCATATGCAATTTAGTTCATATGATAATCATATGATTCTTATATGAGAATATGAGAATCATATGAAATGTTAAGCAATAATATTTGTAAATTATGACATTATTATGGTCGTGTAAAGTGTCACACAGTAGTCTTGATTCTTTAAATATCGCGATGTGTCATTAGTTTTCTGCATATAAGTCCAAGGGGCGTAGCGTGGCATACTCCCTTACTCCCGGGAGTAACATGGAAAAAAAAATATCATAACAAAATCTCCCTTTTGGAGTATGCTGAAAACAGGCTACGCTCCTAATAACAGGTTGCACAATTATTAATTATTAGACTATGTCTTAACTATTTGTTTTGCATAGTACTAACTGTTGATTGTATTGTATATTTAAACATATGGAAGAATAACAAAGAAAAAAATAATTGGTGGCGGGTGGGAGAGGGTGGAGTGGATTGATCAAATTGTGTGTGGGAGTGGGGGAGTGGAGGTATCCCAGGGTGGTATTCAGGATATCCGACTGGGGTGGGAGAGGGGATGTCTCCCAGGGTCGTATCAAGGATATCAGATTTGGGGTGTACATTTTGGGGAGAGGGGATGTCTCCCAGGGTCGTATCAAGGATATCAGATTTGGGGCGTATATATGCATTTCATATGAAAATCATATGGAACTCCTTTCATATGAAAATCATATGATTCTCATATGAAAATCATATGAAAGGTTTCATATGAAAATCATATGTGGCTCCTTTTTGTTGATTCTCATATGAAACCTTTCATATGAAAATCATATGAGAATCATATGATTTTCATATGTGGCAAGATTGCCTGTGTACCATCCGAAATCATTTTGTACGTTCCATTGTTAGTGTAAGTGTAAGTATATAAACTCAGAAAAAATAAAAAGTATCCACTTTGTTTTCCTGCATAATCTGAGACTGTAAGAAAGAACTAACAATGATTTTCTTTTAATAACATCTTTATTGGATGTTCACCCAACATTTCATAGAAATATAAAAAATAATAAAAAAATAAATCACAGTTTAAAAACATAGGTATGAAAACGAAATTTACAAAATTTAACAAATGTAAAGGTTAACGACAATAGCATAGATTTAGAAAGTTCATTCAAATAGACAGAACATTTTCAAAAACTCGCTTATATCTGTGTTTCCATTTTTCTATTCGTTGTAAGTGGACACTATTATTAGAATATGCAATATTAACGAGTTTGTGAATATTGTCTGTGTCTTTGAATGAACTTTCTGAATCTTGGCTATTGTCGTTAACCTTTACATTTGTTAAGTTTTCACACCTGAAATTTTGTGTGAACATCAAACAAAGATGTTATTAAAAGAAAATAATGCTACAATTGTTAATACCTTCAAACTGTCTCAGATTTTGCAGGAAAACAAAGTGGATACTTTTTATTTTTGCTCAGTATATATCTTTGTTAGCTTTGACAACACAAGAATGGTATTAACAGTGTGTATGAGTGAGTAAACTGTAACATATTGCTAGTTATTTAGCACTCTGTAACTACTTTACTTTATTTGTAAATACTTCCGAATTTGCTAATTTATTTAACCTATCAAATAACGTTAATCAAAGATGGACTATTTTTGATGTTGTAATTGAAACACTCGTGGATTTCTTATATAGTAAACTGTACATTGTAAACTTGAACGTCTGTTTTGAATGCCTAGTTTTGGTTGACATCTTAAAAAAAGCTTAGTCATTCAATGGATAGCACCATCAGAACCAACCTTCCTCTTACTGGTACACGAATAATATTTCATCATACATACGACTTTCAGATAATTTGTATTATCTGCCAGTACAACTTCAACCACGTATATATTTTTTTGTTTTTTAAATACAACCAGTCTTTAAATGGACTTTAAAAACTCGCGGCGTCCCGTCATTTCAAAATAATACTGGATTAATTAATCGAGATGCTGATTTTAATTCTTGATAACAACCTAAACATAGCCTTATGTCCCTTTAATATGACCAAACACACAATTAAAGGGACACACGGCAGTTTTGATACACTTAATACACATCGAAATTACCCCACACACCCTCCATCTATTAATCTTGTATCAATTTCACTTTAAGTCATTGTTTTCGTTTTTTGACTTTACTGCGGCCTGCCTGTAGATAAACACAATAACATTTTCTTTTGATTGTAATTCGAGAGATCAACGCAAAACCATGGTATCCTGTTCTTTATTTGTATATAGTTACGCTAGGTTCGGGTTCACTCGTCCACTTATCGGTATTTTATCATCTTGAACCCAATGATGCAATTTTCTATAATTGTTAAATGTTAGGAAAGGTGAAAAATAGTTATAGTTTAAAGGGACTGAAGGCGGTCTAGAAAAGTAATTGGTGACAATACAAATACAAAAAAACATAATTATGTACTTTAGTTATTAAGTTTGGTTGAATTATAATCAACAGTTAGTAGCTTGCAAAAACAGTCTGTATTATGCTAATTTTATAATTAATATTAGATTGAACATGTTTAAGTTATGTTGAAAAACTAACAAGACACCGCGATTTTCTAAAAAATCAATATTGCCGTGTGTTCCTTTAAATCATCAATATTAATTTATATGTAGTTTATATTGCTAGCAGCTGTACATAATATTAAATAAAACGATAGTTAAATCGCAAAACAAGCATTTCATTCTTAGAATATCAGGTGAATTCATATTAATGATTAATGCAACAAAAACTAGGCGAGTCGTAAGTATTCTCGACCAAACTATTGTCTTACCAATAATTAAACGGACTCTTTTATAGAGCCTTAAACCGACTCTTTTATGGAGCCTAGATTATTGTGTATGTACATAGAATATGTAACTGAAACACATTCGCTGTATGTACATTGACTGTGTAACTGAAACACATTATGCTGGCTGTGTTCGCTGTATGTACATTGACTATGTAACGGAAACACATTATGCTGGCTGTGTTCGCTGTATGTACATTGACTATGTAACTCAATTCAATTCTTTATTCACTTGGGTTCATACATATGAACATCATAAGCAACAGTTACAAAATACATTTATATCAATGGCGACAGATCATCAAATATAATTCTAAACACGTATACATCAGGAAACTGAAACACATTATGCTGGCTGTATTCGCTGTATGTACATTGACTGTGTAACTGAAACACATTATGGTGGCTGTATTCACTGTATGTACATTCACAATGTAACTGAAACACAATATGCTGGCTGTATTCACTGTATGTACATTGACTATGTAACTGAAACACATTATGCTGGTTGTGTTCGCTGTATGTACATTGACTATGTAACTGAAACACATTATGCTGGCTGTATTCGCTGTATGTACATTGAATATGTAACTGAAACACATTATAATGGTTGTATATGCATTCGGATTGACATCCAATGTTCTACCCCATCGTCACCAGTTCATTACAAAAAAGTACATTTGCTTTTTAAATGTACACGTAAATTATACTGATCAACCTAAAACACATTTAATTTTACTCGTATTTAATAATATACTATTGACTGGAAAATGTTTTCTTTTTCTGGTATGCTAGTCTTTGAAAGAAATACTACAATCACAGTATTGACACTGAGTTCGTATTTTTCTCAACAACATAGATGGTAAAAATATTGTTTGTTTGTTTCTAAGGTGTTTTATTTTACGTCATTTTCAACACCTGTAAAGTTATTTGTGAATGTGACTGTCGATTTTCTGTGGTGGAGGCAGACCACCCACCTTTCCCGGATAGAGGCAGTAATGTATACCTCCTGCCCGACATCCGTCAGAATCGACACTTCCAAACTTACAAGTCGAACTCACAGTGGGATTTGAGCCCGCAGCAGTGAGATGGAAACATTATGCTTCGACACATTAAATATATGTGTATACATGCTATAATGTATCTAGTGTATTATGTATGCCACGGTGGAAAATATCGAAATACAAGTGAATATGTCCGATCTGATACATAATGCAATGGTGGCACATATCGTCGTAACACGTGTGAATATATCGTCCATTATGGAGCATGCTGCGAAGGTGAAACATAACGTAACACGTGTGAATATATTGTACGATCTTGTGTATGATGCTATGATGACACATATTGTAACAAGTGTGAATATATCGTCCGATGTTGTGCATTCTTCTATGGTGATACATATCGTAACAAGTGCGAATATATCGTCCGAACTGGTGCATGATTCTATGGTGACTCAAATCGTAACAACTGTGAATGTATTGTATGATCTGGTGCATGATTCCATGGTGACACATATTGTAACAAGTATGAATATATCGCCTGATCTAGTGTATGATGCTATGGTGACACATATAGTAACAAGTGTGAATATTCACCTGATCTGGTGTATGATGCTATGGTGACACATGTAGTAACACGTGTGAATATATTGTCTGATCTGGTGCATGATGCTATGGTGAAACATATAGTAACAAGTGTAAATATATCGTCCAGTCTGATGCATGGTTCTATGGTGACACACATAGTAACAAGAGTGAATATATTGCCTGATATGGTGCATGATGTTATGGTGGCACATATAGTAACAAGTGTGAATATGTCGCCTGACCTGGTGTATGATGCTATGGTGACACAAATCGTATCACGTGTGAATATTACACCCGATCTGGTTTATGATTCTATGGTGACATATATCGTAACAAGAATGAATATATCGTCCGCTCTGTGGTATGATTCTATGGTGAAACATATACATGTAGTAACACTTGTGAATATATCGTCCAATTTGATACATAATACTATGGCGAAACATATAGTCACACGTGTGAATATGTAATCTGACCTCGTACATAATGCTATGATTACACATATAGTAGCAAGAGTGATTATATTGTCTGATCTGGTACATAATGCTATGGTGACACATATAGTATCAAGAGTGAATATATTGTCTGATACTGTACATAATGCTATGGTGGCACATATAATAGCAAGAGTGAATATATTGTCTGATTTGATACATAATGCTATGGTGAACACATATGATAACAAGTATGAATATATTGTCTGATATGAGACATAATGCTAATATGACATATATAGTAGCAAGAGTGAATATATTGTCTGATCTGGTACATATTACTATGGTGACACATATAGTAACAAGTGTGATTATATTGTCTGTTCTTGGACATAATCTTATGGTGACACATATAGTTACAAGATTGAATATATTGTCTGATCTGGTACGTATTATGCTATGGTGACACATAAATATTATAGTAACACATATAATCTGATCTTGGACATAATACTATTGTGACACATATAGTAGCAAGAGTGAATATTTTTTTCTGATCTGGTACATATTGCCATGGTGACACATAGCGTAGCAAGTGTGAATATATCGTCCGATCTGGTACATAATGCTATGGTGACATATATCGGAACAATAGTGAATATATCGTCCGATCTGTGGTATGATTCCATGGTGGCATATATCGAAGAAGAGTGGATATATCGTCTGATCTGGTACATATAGGAAAAGAGTGAATATAATGCCTGATCTGGTACATAATGCTATGGTGACTCCTATAGTAACACATATAGTAACACAAGTGAATGTATTGTCTGATATGGTACATAATGCTATCCTGACACATATAGTAACAAGTGTGAACATATTCTCTTATCTGGTACATAATGCTATGGTGACAAATATAGTAACAAGTGTGAATATATTGTCTGATCTGGTACATACTGCTATGGTGACACACATAATAACAAGAGTGAATATATTTCTGATATGGTACATAATGCTATGGTGACACATATAGTAACAAGAGTGAATATATTGTCTGATCTGAGGTATGAATCTATGGTGACTCATATTGTTACAACTGTCAAAATATCATCCTATCTAGTGAGTGATGCTAAGGTGGCCTATATCATGTATACGGCCCATTGACCAATAAAAATCCGAGAATTTTCTTTGCAGTATGACAAAATGCTATGGTGACACATATAGTAACAATAGGCCGAAGAGGGGCTGTGGACGCTCTACTGGCTAACATGGCCCTTATAACATAAATGAAGAGAGTGACTGCCATTTACGTTTATTCAAAGTTTCGGGAAAAATATAGCTTTTTAATTAAATCAAGGGCCATAACTAAGGAATCTGGTAAAGTTTGATAAAGATCAGATGAAAAATGAAGGCCCTTCCGTATTAATGAGGCAAAATATAGCATTTTTAACTAAATCAAGAGCCATAACTCCTCTGTTACTGGTCCGACTGGTCAGCTAAAAAAATAATAATAATAAAAAAAAATAAAAAAATAAAAAAAAATAAAAAAATAAAAAATAAAATATAAAAAAAAAATAAAAAAAAATAAAAAAAATACATAAAAAAATAAATAAAAAAATAATAATATAAAAAAGAAAGTCATAACATCTGGTAAAGTTTGGCAAAATGAAGGCCCTATCGTATGACGTGGCAACTTATTGCATTTTTAACAAAATTAAGGGCCATAACTCTCGCTGTTACTTGTCCGATCTGGCTGGTTTTCGAACTTGACCGAGCTTTCATTGACATTAACAATCTAATAAAGGTTGATAAAGATCGGATGTAAAATGAAGGCCCTATCGTCTTAACGAGGCAAAATGGATCATTTTTAACTAAATCAAGGGCCATAACTCCGCTGTTACTGGTCCGATATGGCTGGTTTTCGAACTTGTTCTAGTTTCAACGAAATTAACAATCTGATAAAGTTTGGTAAAGATCGGATAAAGAATGAAGCCCCTATCGTCTTAACGAGGAAAAATATAGCATTTTTAACTAAATCAAGGGCCATAACTCCGCTGTTACTAGTCCGATATGACTGATTTTCGAACTTATCCGAGCTTTTATTGATATTAACAATGTGGTAAAGTTTGGTAAAGATAGGATGAAAATGTAAGGCCCTATCATCTTAACGATGCAAAATATAGCATTTTGAACTAAATCAAGGGCCATAACTCCGCTGTTACCGGTCCGATATAAATGGTTTTCAAACTTCTCTGAGCTTTCATTGATATTAACAATCTGATAAAGTTTGGTAAAGATCGGATGAACAATGAAGCCCCTATCGTCTTAACAAGGCAAAATATAGCAGTTTTAACAAAAATCAAGGGCCATAACTCCGCTGGTACTAGTTTGATATGGCTGGCTTTCAAACTTGTCCGAACTTTCATTAATATTAACAATGTGGTAAAGTTTGGTAAAGACATGCTGACAAATGAATGCCCTATCATCTTAACGAGGCACAATATAGCATTTTTTTTAACTAATCAAGGGCCATAACTCCGCTGTTACTGGTCCGATCTGTCTGGTTTTCAAACTTGTCTGAGCTTTCATTGATATTAACAATCTATTAAAGATTGGTAAAGATCGGATGAAAAATGAAGGCCCTATCGTCTTAACGAGGTAAAAGTTAACGGACGGACGAGACAGACGACGGACGACGGACGACAGACGACAGACGACGGACGACGGACAACACACCATCCCATAATCTCTGCTGGCCCCTGGCCAGTAGAGCTAACAAGAGTGAATATATAGTCTGATCTGGTACATAATGCTATGGTGACACATATAGTAACAAAAGTGAATATATTGTCTGATCTGAGGTATGAATCTATGGTGACACATATAGTAACAAGAGTGAATATTATATTGTCTGATCTGAGGTATGAATCTATGGTGACACATATAGTTACAAGTGTCAAAATATCATCCTATCTTGTGAGTGATGCTAAGGTGGCCTATATCATGTATATGGAAACACATGTACATATATCGTCCGATCAGATGCAAGTTACTAAATATCCAAACTTGTGTAAGTATATCGTCCGATCTAGTATATAAGTTTATGGTGGCACACATCGAAATGAGCGTTAACATATCGTCCATTTTGGGGCATGACGCTATGGTGACACGTATCTAGTTGCACATATGGACGATCTGGTACTGCTATGCTTATTACGCATAAAACAAATACAATTTATTTGTTGGAAATCACACCGGAAAACATGCAATGAATTACTATTGCTTGTTTGTATTTAGGGTACAATCCAAAGTCGTCTGAAACAGGACGCCAGAAGGTTTCAGTAGTTTGCAATTTCGAATGTCAGGAGACGGTTTCGCTCGGATTGACCTTTTGATGAAGGACTTTTTTGGCGCAGTATTCACATGTATATCAACTCAGGTATTTTAGTTAAGAAATAACATATTTCCAACGGGTTTAAGGATGACAATAGGGTAAGAGTGAGGTTTGGTGCACCCTAGAACCTGGTTTAAATCCCCAGCGTCCTTTAATCCACTGACACTTTCCAAGGAGTTTGTATGTGTGTGATGTCATATGTTGCTTTTATTCGTCTATGTACATGTACATGTTGTTTGTTTCTGTGAGTGTTTGTGGTTGACTGTGGTCCTTGAAAGCTACATTTCCTGTTCGACTTTTATATCTACTCATATTGACCTGGTGGGCGGGAATTAAGGAGTATCAATACTAAGAGCCGTAGGCCCGAGTTTGCGATTGTGATTAATTCCCAAACACCAGGTTTTGACCTCGCACACTCTAAACCCGCTGGACATATTATATTTAGTATCTGACATGAATTTCAATGTACAATTTGTTTTAATTAGATAATGTACACTACAATGACTATGGGGTTAGTTGTATTAATATAATAACCTTATGTCACCTATATTAACAATAAGTACATAAAAGAGTTTAAAGTAAAGTAGGTCACACGTCACAAACACTACGTTTATATATAGGAGGTAACCCTATTTCGTTTTTGGGTAGTATTATTTGACAAAATAGTCTCCTTTCTAGTAAACATGTCTATTGGATGATATATATATATACAAGTTTGTATATATCATCTGATCCGATGATGGTGCTATGACACACATATATATATATATATATATATATATAAGTGTGTCTATATCGTCGGGTTGGATGATGGTGCTATGACACATAAACAAGTGTGTATAAATCGTCGGATTGGATGATGGTGCTATCACACATATATACACAAGTGTGCATGTATCATCGTATTGGATGATCGTGTTATGATACACATATACAGTCTAACATTTTATCCCAAAATTTGGCTGAATTCTATGCTCTGGCTTATCAGCCACAAATCATCACCCCTGCTGCTCTGACCACCACTTGAGGAAACTGACATCCCTAATCGAAATGCTATGTACAGTATTCACAAAAGGTAATATGTTACAGGGGTTCATTTGTACACTAATTGAGGATTGTTAATATGTAATTTATTGTATTTAATATTGTTCTAATTCGAAATAGTTCTAATTCAAAATAAAAAGGTAGCAACATATTCACTTGGTTAAAAGGGAAAGACAAATATGTGAAAAACATGGCAAGGCATTCTGTGTTTAGTATTCTACTTTTCTCTGTTTTGCTTATGCTGAAAATTGTGTTGTGTGTTTAAAAGTTAAGACTGTTCTACATTTCAGTTTTGTTTATGCTGAAAATTATGATGTGTGTTTAAAATCGAAAACCATATGCATTATTTTTTAAAAGAAGCAGGTGAAGATTCGATTCCTGGTCCATTACAGACATTTCTGTCACTGTTACAAAATCAAACTTAAAAACAAGGAAGTTATAAATGATGTCATCACCACAAACACTTTCTTATTTGCATTTTACTATAGGGTTAAAGAACACTGGGAATATATAGCTTTTCAAAACACATTTTATGAAAACAAACAGTTCTGAACCAGCCACAGAAACTTGAAAATAGGGTAAAATAGAAATCTTTCGAAAGAGCAAGACACTTTTTAAACTTTCTTAAATGGAGATTTTCAATAAAGAACCAGTAGAAATGGACGAGGATATTATCTTGACTTTAAGGACATTTCCTACAGTTGTTATTTACACCCTTTTCGCGTATACTTAAGAGCGACTATGTAAATAAATAACATACTTTTTCAAACGTTTATATATTTTGCACTAGTATTTCATTATAATGAACCTAATGAACTGATAGGATAATGAAATTATTTGTTGATACACTAAAATCAAGTATAGTTTCAGTATTTTGAAACAGACCATGGAGAGATTTATTGGTTTAGCCGCTATAGTTTTTCATTCTTAAGGCCTAAATGTCAGTCTATTAACTAAAAAACATTAAATACTACTAACTTGATGGCTGTGTACTATTTTTACACATATGGAATCCATTTAAATAAAAAGACGGTATATAGAACTTAACAGTTAAAGAAAAAGGTATGTGTTTGTTTGAAACAAATGAGTGATATCATCGGAACTGGGAATATCACACTATTTGAATAGGTAATATCAATTATTTGAAGTCCCTATCCCGCCATCAACAGTCAAGTTTTACAACATAATTACACCGTTTCGAAACCTACTGATGACGAGGTATACATATAACTTACATAGTTTGAGAATCCAAACTCTATAGACACCATATAAATGGCTTTAACCAGCCGGGCCAAACCCCAAAACTCGAGCATCCAGAATTAAGAGTTACCAACTCATATTTCATTTCAAGCATATTCAATCACAGGTGTTTTAAGAACCTGTAATACAACCTATACTTTAATCGGCACCTAGTCATTATTATATGACCTGAACACCTGCGTAGAGTTTTTATAATTGGTTTTATAGTGTAATTTTGCCGTTATTTGGAATGTTAGTTTCTTTAAGTTTAGCGATATCACCAAGTAAGTCATTATAATATCACCCATCAGAGTCATTCGTTCAAAATGAATGGGTGATTATGATATATACTAATCGGTGAAATCACTGATATCACTCATACGGATAGGTGGTAACACTAACCCATTAGTTTGAAATGCTTTTTAAAACAGGTTTATAATATATATAAATTATTCGATTATTATTGAAAATTTATTGAAATATCTACTAAAAATAATATATATAATTTTATCCAACAAATTGTTTTTGCCCCGTGTGGTTCCGGGGCAAAGAATAGGCCACTGCAGATCCCATTGGAGGGGTAGGCATAGGGGTAGAAACCCCCACCCCCCAAATTCATGTTAATTTTATCATTTAAAGGTTCATGCTCATTAAAGGTCTTCATCATGACCCCTGCATTGTATCTGGTGCCATCTCGCTCAAATCACTAGGGCAGTGGCAAAAAACAATAAACGTGGCTCCAGCGTAAATGGAGTGTCTACAACAGAATTTGCAGCAACTCTGCAGTTCTGCAGGTGAGAAGGTTCTAGGCACATTCTCCATATTTTATCTTGATGTACATGGAGGATGAGCCTGGCATGTTCATTCCTGTTAAGCGCCATATAACTTTCATGTGTTGGTACGCCTTAAAATACCATTAAATAAAAAATAAAAATGAGCATGGTCCTTGACATTCCCTTCATTATGCGTACAGTTGCGAATCATATATAAAAATTGGAATTGTAGCATGGTCTCTGACATTTCCTTTGTTTTTCCACAGTTGAAAATCATTTAACTGATAATAACACCTGTCAGAATGACTGGTGCACTCTATCTACCATCGGAAGTTAGAGTATGGTAAAATAGTGAAGTAAGAAGTACGCCCATCTCGATGTTTAAATCAACCTTAACTCAATGAGTGCATACTCTATTACTGCTGATGTATTACTATGCAGAACAAACTAGCCTACCTATATTTCTATTAATTTTTGTCCCTCTCATGCATTAAACAAGGTTTCAAATGAAAGGGTATATGATACACTATGTTATACAACATTGTAGCTCTCATTTTTGAGAATTGCGCAGTTCACATGCGTAATAATAACCAGGTATGTGCACAGTTCCTATGGTGAGTACATGTATATTTGTATTTCTTTTAAACTTCAATTAAACAATATAAAGATATATTAGTAAACGTTCAGATAACATTGCACATGCATGTTAACTTTCTTAGAATAAAAGTGAACAAACTGTAATAAAACTGTAAAGCAATACTTTGTTAATAACTGACCCATGTGTGTAATATCTTTGCAACATTATGCTTGTCAGAACTAGCCCCTCATTTATAATGACCCCTTGCTGTGAAAGTTGATATTATAATTTAACGCCTTATTTACAGTAATGTGTTAATCATATTCTTGAAAACTGGAGAAAACTCAAAAATCTGGCATAAAATGCTGGACTGTATAACCAAGTGTGTATATATCGTCGGACTGGATGATGGTACTGTGCCACATATATAAACAAGTGTGTATAATCGTCAGATTGGATGATCGTGTTATGATACATATATAAACAAGTGTGAATATATCGTCGGATCGGATGATGGTGCTATGATACATATAAACAAGTGTGTATATATCGTCGGATCGAATGATGGTGCTATGACACATATATAAACAAGTGTGTGTATATCGTCGGATTGGATGATTGTGTTATAATACATATATAAACAAGTGTGTATATATCGTAGGATTGGATGATGGTGCTATCGGATTGGATGATGGTGCTATGACACATATATAAACAAGTGTGTATATATCGTCGGATTGGATGATGGTGTTATGATACATATATAAACAAGTGTGTATATATCGTCGGATCGGATGATGGTGCTATGACATATATATCAGCAAGTGTTTATATATCGTCGGATTGGATGCTGTTGTTATGACACATAATTATTATATAAACGAGTGTGTAAATATCGTCGAAATGGATGATGGTGCTATGAAATATATATAAACACGTGTGTATATTATCGTCGGAATGGATGATGGTGTTATGATACATATTATAAACAAGTGTGTATTTATCGTCGGATTGGATGATACACGCTTGTTTATATATGTGTCATTGCAATAATAAACAAGTTTGTATATATCGTCGGTTTGGATGATGGTGCTATGACACATAAATAAACAAGTGGGTATATATCGTCGGTTTGGATGATGGTGCTATGATACATATATAAACACGTGTGATACAGTCGGATTGGATATAGCAGCTGATACATATATAAACACGTGTGTATATATCGTCGGATGTGGATGATGGTGCTATAAGACATATATAAACAAGTGTATATACATCGTCGACTAGGATAATGGTTCTATGATACATATATAAACACGTGTGTGTACATCGTCGGATTGGATGATGGTGCTATGAGACATACTTTATTCAATAATACAGATGACTATTTGTTCCATGAGTATACATTTTAACATAACATATATGCATATAGTCAATGGCGGGTTACAGCTTAGGATTATGAAATACTTAAATGTTTAACAAACAATACATATAGTTATGAATATCAATAAAATGATAACAAGTTATACAATTAAAATGGTTACAAACTCTAAGCCCTACATATATGCGTTTAATTAATATTTGACAATATGGTTTGTTAAAGAAATATGGGAGGGCAGACATTAATTAATATAGTTAAGTTCGTTTCGAATTTTGAAACTATTGAACATATATGTTGCCAGGTTCTTGATAATGCTTTCGTTTCAGATGTTATTATTCGATGAATTTAGGAATATTTGGTATTCGCCAGAAATAAGTTTTAATGTACTTCTGTCTGAGTTCATTAAACAGTGCACATTCAATGAGGAAATGAAATTCATCTTCAAGTTTATTACACACGATGCATTTTCTTTCATTTACTGGTATTCTTTGTGGTTTGTGCCAACGTCCTGTTTAAATTTGTAACCTATGTGAAGACATTCTAAGTCTTGATAGTACTGAGCGAAATTGACGTACTTTTATTTATATACAAACACATGAAAAAGCGAATAGGTCTTAGCCCTAGACGAATCTGTTATTCATCCATTTCAGTTTTGTATAAAATTGTCAGTAAGCCTTTGCTTAAAGACGAATACAAATATATTTATGTTTCCTACTCCCTGAAAATACCACGCATTATTAAATCCTAAATTTTCAAGCAATGTCTTTACAGACGATGCCTAACAAATAAATAAACAAGTGTCACAGTGTATATATCGTCGAATTGGATGATGGTGCTATGACACATATATAAACAAGTGTGTATATATTGTCGAATTGTATGATGGTGCTATGATACATATATAATCACGTGTGTATATATCGTCGGATCGGATGATGGTGCTATGAGACATGTTTGTTTGTTTGTTTGTGTGTTGTTTTACGTCATTTTCAACACAGGCAAAGTTATATATGTGTCAGGGCATTTGAGCAATGAACATAGGCTAACTTCATTGCTCCTGAATTTTGTCAAATAACTATCTTCAAATGACAAATTAGTGAATCTTTTAGTGACACAGTTGTAGATATCGGACTACTAGAGATTCTGTGAAAAAAAGTGGCTGAATATTCACAGGACTTTTTGAAATATTTGTGAAAAACTGTTTTTGGACATACTTTTCTACATATTTCTACCTGGATTTCACCTGGTTCTTAACTGGATTTATATGAGCTGGCATTTTTTGAGACCACCCCAAACATTTGCACAGCTTTTCTGGGCAGTTAAGGGATTAGTAACAATAGGATTATAATGTCTACACATAGTTCAACAACAAGTAGAGCCTCAGCCACAAAGACTGGATCAAAGCACAGTCAGTCAACAGTGAAAAGACCTCATACTGAGGTAGCAAACTGCAGTGCTGAGGAATTTCAGTTAATGACTCAGCAAATGGATACCCTTAATGAGAACATGACTGAAGTAAGGGATCAGCTCAAACATCTGCTGAAAAAAAGAAGACACTGAACACTTAATAACAGCAACTGCTTCAAAAATTTTGTCACAATTTGAAAAAACAATAACTGAAAGATTGGAATTAATCCTGAAAGACAAAACATCTGAGCTATCGGATAGGATCATGGCTCTTGAGTTTGAAAATAGCCAGTTAAAAGTCAAATGTGATAGCTATCAGGATAAAGTAAAAACAATGAAGGAAGATATTAACACCAATATGACATTGGCCCGTGATGCAATGAAAAAAGCCAATTACAATGAACAATTCTCAAGAAAAAACAATTTTAAAATTATGGGCGTGTGAGAAGAACCGCACGGAACTGAAGAATTGTTGCAGACAAAAGTATTTGACATCTTAAGTAGCCAAAATATAACGTTGACACCACACAAAGTCATGGCTATACATCGAATTCCAGGCAAGGCGGGGCAGGCTAAACCAGTTCTCATGAAACTGATAAACAACAATGCCAAGGCAGTAGTATTGAGAAAACGCAAACCATTGAAGGAGGCAGGATACCGACTGGTAGACGATGTAACGAAGTTTAATATTGGACTTATCAGCAGGCTGACGCTACACCAGGACATCGAGAGAGCGTGGTTCTTCAATGGGTCCGTGTTTGGGAAGACAAAGGCAGGCAGACGTCATAAGTTTGACATTTATGACAACATTAACTCTGTAATCACAGAACCTATGGAATAAAACTGGTGTCTGTTCTTACCCGACATTTATTTCTGCTATTTCTTTTTTTTCTTCTTCCTTCTGGTTGTGTTTACCAGGAAAGGAAAGATAAACTTGGATAATGGTTTTAGATATAATCGTAAATAACCTATTGGAATACTGTGTATTTTTATACTGTTTTTTTTTTTTCTTGGACAATGCGATGTGGATTAATGTGGCATATATGTTGGACTACGGACAAATTGTGAAATACCTTTTAAAATACTTTTAGAGACATACATTTTACCGGTGAATCAGATTGACAATTGCCTTAAAACCATAAACTTGTGGCATCCTTTATATATATATATTTTTTTTCTCATATATTTTCATTGTGTGGACGGGACGGATAAATGGGTGAGTGATACTTCCTATTATCATATTGTTTGTTGTTGTTGTTTTTTGCTTTTACATATATAGATATGGGTTTATTCGCTAAAAATATACATTTAAAAAAGATAATTTATTTTGACATATTATACTTTATTTTTGACATATTATGATATGCTATTATGATATACGGAAAGACGAAATTATATTCTATAAGTCTTTTTTTTCCGGATGGATTATACCTGTTTTTGTTCCATCTATTTTGTCTTAGAAGATTAAAAACCAGTAACTGGTAACTATATAAAAACTTTTTTTATAGTAAGATTGAAAAGGAAAGTTTTTTTTTGACAACTTTTAGTTGTTGTTTCTTATAAAACCTGTGGTTCACTTATTTTTTTATTATTTTTTTTACAAACAAGCACTTGTTCCCCCCCCCCCCCCCCCCCACCCCTTGCAGCATGCATACTGTTAACTGGCCAGTTCAGTATATGTTCTTATTGGTATGGCAGTCATGGTTATCTCCCTTCCCACTTATGTATTATGAATGATATAAAAATATTATCGCTAAATTGCCGTGGATTATATGGTAATCAAAAACGAGTTTTTAAGTTTTTAAAAGAGAAACAATACCATATATACTGCCTACAGGATACTCATTTTACAGAAGATCAACAGACGTTTATATATTCACAATGGAATAATAGCAATTGTTATTTTAGTTTTGCCAAATCAAATTCCAGAGGAGTAGCAATTTTATTTAGTAAAAATGTAGAAAATAAAATGCATAATGAACTAAAAGATGAAGACGGTAATTGTTTAGCCCTAGATATAACACTCGAATCAAAACGTTTTACATTAGTTTCATTATATGGTCCAAATACGGACCAACCTGGGCCCCGTTTTATTAAACATCTTACGATAAGTCTCAAATTTTAAAACTGTTTACATTTTTGCACCTAAGCATTCAATGTAGACAATTATGTGTGCATTATGTGCAGAAATATCAAATGTATAAGAAAATGAAATGAAATCGCGTTTGTTTGTGAATTGTAAATCAAAGTAAAGAATTTAAGAAATTAACTTACGATCAAAATTGTCGTAAGTTGTTTCATTAAACTGGGCCCTGATTTTTATGAAAATATTTTTAAAATAGTTGAACATATTGGGAACGATACTTATCTGATATGTGGGGACTTTAATCTTGTTCAGAACCCCCAGTTGGACTATTAAAATTACAAAACAACTTATAATAAAAAGGCTAGAGATACTCTTTTACAAATTATGAATGAAAAATATCTTTATGACCAATATAGAGAAAATAACCCACAGATAAAGAGATTCACATGGCGACCTACAAAACTCTTGCAGCAAGCTCGACTAGATTTCTTTCTTGTCACGGAAGATCTATTACCCCATATTCGAAAAACTGAAATTTAAACAAGCTATAAATCCGATCATTCAATTGTGGGTCTTAGCCTTAATCTTAACAATATAGAGCATGGTTAAGGACTATGGAAATTTAATAACTCATTACTTACTGACATTGATTATTTAAATATGATAAATGCAAAAATTGAGGAAATAAAAAAACTATATTCTGTACTTGTCTATAACAATGATAACCTAAGTAGTGTTCCTTATAATGAAATTCAATTTGAAATAAATGATCACTTTTTTTTAGAGACTCTTCTTATGGAAATAAGGGGACAAACAATATCATATAGTAGTTACAAGAAAAAAACAAGAGACAAAAGAGAAATAGATATAATGTATAACATAAATAATTTGGAAAATTCACTAAGTGATCAGATTATAGAAGAATTAGATAATTTAAAGACAGAGTTAAGTAATATAAGGAAAGAGAAGTTCAAAGGAAATATGTTAAGAGCTAGGGCAAAATGGGTGGAAGATGGGGAAAAACCTACAAACTTCTTCTGCAGTTTAGAAAAAAAACTGTGTCCAATATTGAAAAGGAAAATGGCGAAAAAATATATAAACAAGATGAAATTTTAATAGTAACAAAAACATATTATCAAAAATTATACTGAAACAATGATAGTCATCTCGAGGATATCAACTTGATAGAGGAACTAAATACAGTAAACACTCCAACATAATCCTGTGTAGAATCTGAAAATTTAGAAGGTAAAATCACATTTACAGAGGCATCAGAAACATTAAGAAATATGGTAAGTGACCGTAGTCCTGGGAGTGATGGATATTCGGCAATTTTTTTTAAAGTCTTCTGGAAAAAAATAGGACATTTTGTTGTAAGATCAATAAATTGTGGCTCTGATAGTGGCCTAATGTCAATAACACAAAGACAAGGCATTATAACCAGCATCCCTAAAGAAAATAAGCCTCGACAATTCCTAAAAAATTGGCGCCCTATTACTTTATTAAATACTGTATATAAAATAGCATCAGGCTCTATAGCAAAACGAATTAAATCAGTACTAAGTAAATTAATTGATAATGACCAAACTGGATTTATAAAAGGGAAATACATGGGAGAAAATACAAGATTACTTTATGATATAATGCAATTGGTAGAAAAAAAAAATATACCAGACTCATCCTTCTGGTAGATTTTGAAAAAGCCTTCGACACCTTATCTTGGAACTTTATCTCAAAGGCTTTACAATTTTTCAAACTTGGTCTATCAATACAAAATTGGAAAAAAACATTTTATAACGACGCACAATCTATGGTACAACAAAATGGTTTTTTTATCTTCACCCTCAATATTGGCCGCGGTTGCCGTCAAGGTGATCCCTTATCACCTTATATTTTTATCTTCTGTACACAAATATTGACAAAAAATTATATGATGATATGGGAAGCTATCATGTGGAAGTACACGTGTTTCTCTATATTAGAGAGAGATAACAAACCAAAATATTTAGTGATTTATTATCTTGTTTTTAAATGTAAAGTAAACTAGATAAGGTAGATTTCAACATATTATAAGACAGTAACCTGTTGTTTTGTTTACCTATTGAATGAAAGTATTTGTATTGAATGAGTGTGTTGATAAATTTATATTTGTAAAGTGTGCGGTGGGATGGTTCCCCGACCTATAACACACTCATTGACGGGGAAAATAAATGGGCTTACCATTATTGGTAGCTGAAAAAAACAACAACAAAAACAAAACAAAACTTATATATGACGGTCGATTTTTGGTGGTGGAGGCAGACCACACACTTTTCCTGAGTAGAACCAGTACTGTACTCCCGGCATCCGTAAGAATATAACGTCGGATTTAATGATGGTGCTATGAAACATATATAGACAAATGTGTATATATCGTCGGTTTGGATGATGGTGAGATGACACATATATAAACAAGTGTGTATATATCGTCGGTTTGGATGATGGTTCTATGACACATATACGAACCACCCACTTTTCCTGGGTAGAACCAGTACTGTAAACCCGGCATCCTTAAGAATATAACGTCGGATTTAATGATGGTGCTATGAAACATATATAAATAAGTGTGAATATATCGTCGGTTTGGATGATGGTGCTATGACACATATATACTACTACCACACAAAACATTTTACGGACAGACGCACCGCACCATAATAAATCTAATAAAGTAGGATTGGATTGGATGATAGTGCAATGACACATATATAAACAAGTGCGTATATATCGTCGGATTGGATGATGGTGCTATGACACATATATAAACAAGTGTGCATATATCGTCGGATTATATAATGGACCTATGTTACAAATAAACCAGTGAGTAATAGTGTCTGACCAAATCATTGTACCACGGCACACACCGCAAAAGGTTGATATTTCACACAATTTAGAGTCGCTTTCCTACGGAGCCCCGCAGGTGACATGCAGAAAAAATAATTTAAACCGTTGCGAATGCTGTAGTACAGCGTGCGAATGCTCTACTACAGCGTGCGAACGCTCTAGTAGAGCGTGCGAACGCTGTAGTACAGCGTGCGAACGCTCTAGCTCTTATTCAACTACGAGTATTTAAATCTAAACTTGTTATCGGCACAGATGCATTATTGTAGTTATATTACGCAATTCAACTACGGGTATTTAAATCTAAACTTGTAATCGGCACAGATGCGTTATATCTAAACTTGTAATCGGCACGGATGCATTATTGTAGTTATATTACGCATATTCAACTACGGGTATTTAAATCTATACTTTTAATAGGCATATATGCATTATTGTAGTTATATTAAAGTTTGGAAGAACAGTTTTGTAGTGACACTTGACGGTTTAGTTTCATTAATATGTTAACATTTGTATCGCATTAACTATCATAACCATCTAGTATATTATACTAGCGTCTCAATCTAAAAATATATAGTATAGAAAAGATAAAAATACTCACAATATCTAGAAAGCACATCTAAAATGTTATCAAGTGTGGAACGTATACAGGTTCCTTATTTTCCTTCATAGGTAGCATCTCTTCAGCTTTGAGGATGGCAGTCGTAACGTTCTGAATGTAGGAGCCGGTTTAAAATAGAATGTGCATAGTTTAAACTAAAAACAATGCCACTAATTTTGGCCATTGCCATGACTCCAACTTAAAAACATATGAACTGTGTTTCTTTAGTTATTGTGAACAACTCATACTTAACGCGACGGTAGCTTCCTGCACGGAGAGTAGATCTGTTTTTCTTACTTTTGTTTATGGACACAATAAGTAGGTCAAGGTGTCATTGTTATAACGTTTAATCTTCATGTAGTAAAGTTATGCTAGGCGATAACTCTGTGTATTCATCATCTTATCAGATATTACCAACTATTCTCCCTTTAATTATCGATTTAAGGTACGAGGTAAAGCTGTTGTGTTTTGGGTAGTCATTATTATTCATTTCGTATCATGTAATAAATACCAAATTAATATTATCATCAATTTCGATTTAGATAAAAATATTAAAAGAACATAACTCAGGTGCAGAAGATGCTACTACGGAAGGATGTCACATTTTAATTCCAAGCACTCAAGGGGGCATGTTCCACCAATCGTAATGATAATCATATTTATCCTATACTTTCGTGTTCGTCCCTTTAAAAATGCATTTAATTTAAGCCAACATTTAAGATAATCGAAAATCGTAAGTGTGCCAGGAGTGTTATTACATACTTGTCGTTTGGGATTATTAAAGCCAAATATGTGTGATTTTAAAGTAGAATACCGCTTATGCCGATGCTAGGGTGTCCGAGAGATTTGCACCCTATATTACCACTCATTGACAGACTCTAAAATTAGTATTGTTTCTCTAGTTTGTGTGTGTTGCTCCTAAGTGATCCCCTTAACAGTATGTATTGACATTCACACTAGCGTTTGTTTAGTGCTGTGTGACGGCTGTAAAAGGTGGCCCAGACTGTAAATCCGTAGTGTTATAACTAACTGGTCCTATGGGATCATCAAACCCATTCGTTGTGTTATTACTAACTGGTCCTATGGGATCATCAAGCCCATTCGTTATGGTATTACTAATTGGTCCTATGGGATCATCAAGCCAAGTCGTTGTGTTATTACTAACTGGTCCTATGGGATCATCAAGCCCATTCGTTGTGTTATTACTAACTTGTCCTATGAGATCATCAAGCCCATTCTTTGTGTTATTACTAACTGGTCCTATGGGATCATTAAGCCCATTCGTTGTGTTATTACTAACTTGTCCTATGGGATCACCAAGCCCATTCGTTGTGTTATTACTAACTGGTCCTATGGGATCATCAAGCCCATTCGTTGTGTTATTACTAACTGGTCCTTTGGGATCATCAAGCCCATTCGTTGTGGTATTACTAACTGGTCTATGGGATCATCACGCCCATTCGTTGTGGTATTACTAACTGGTCCTATGGGATCATTAAGCCCATTCGTTGTGGTATTAATAACTGGTCCTATGGGATCATCAAGCCCATTCGTTGTGGTATTACTAACTGGTCCTATGGGATCATTAAGCCCATTCGTTGTGGTATTAATAACTGGTCCTATGGGATCATCAAGCCCATTCGTTATGGTATTACTAACTGGTCCTATGAGATCATCAAGCCCATTCGTTGTGTTATTACTAACTTGTCCTATGTGATCATCAAGCCCATTCGTTGTGGTATTACTAACTGGTCCTATGGGATCATTAAGCCCATTCGTTGTGGTATTACTAACTTGTCCTATGGGATCATCAAGCCCATTCGTTGTGTTATTACTAACTGGTCCTATGGGATCATCAAGCCCATTCGTTGTGTTATTACTAATTGGTCCTTTGGGATCATCAAGCCCATTCGTTGTGTTATTACTAACTGGTCCTATGGGATCATCAAGCCCATTCGTTGTGTTATTACTTACTGGTCATATGGGATCATCAAGCCCATTCGTTGTGTTATTACTATCTGGTCCTATGGGATCATCAAGCCCATTCGTTGTGTTATTACTAACTGGTCCTATGGGATCATCAAGCCCATTCGTTGTGTTATTACTAACTTGTCCTATGGGATCATCAATCCCATTCGTTGTGTTATTACTAACTTATCCTATGGGATTATCAAGCCCATTCGTTGTGGTATTACTAACTTGTCCTATGTGATCATCAAGCCCATTCGTTGTGGTATTACTAACTGGTCCTATGGGATCATTAAGCCCATTCGTTGTGGTATTACTAACTTGTCCTATGGGATCATCGAGCCCATTCGTTGTGGTATTACTAACTGGTCCTATATGATTATCAAGCCCATTTGTTGTGTTATTACTAACTGGTCCTATGGAATCATCAAGCCCATTCGTTGTGTTATTACTAACTGGTCCTATGGGATCATTAAGCCCATTCGTTGTGGTATTACTAACTTGTCCTATGGGATCATCGAGCCCATTAGTTGTGGTATTACTAACTGGTCCTATATGATTATCAAGCCCATTTGTTGTGTTATTACTAACTGGTCCTATGGAATCATCAAGCCCATTCGTTGTAATATTACTAACTGGTCCTATATGATTATCAAGCCCATTTGTTGTGTTATTACTAACTGGTCCTATGGAATCATCAAGCCCATTCGTTGTGTTATTACTAACTGGTCCTATGGGATCATCAAGCCCATTCGTTGTGTTATTATTAACTGGTCCTATGGGATCATCAAGCCCATTCGTTGTGTTATTACTAACTGGTCCTATATGATTATCAAGCCCATTCGTTGTGGTATTACTAACTGGTCCTATGGAATCATCAAGCCCATTCGTTGTGTTATTACTAACTGGTCCTATATGATTATCAAGCCCATTTGTTGTGTTATTACTAACTGGTCCTATGGAATCATCAAGCCCATTCGTTGTGTTATTACTAACTGGTCCTATATGATCTTCAAGCCCATTCGTTGTGGTATTACTAACTGGTCCTATATGATTATCAAGCCCATTTGTTGTGTTATTACTAACTGGTCCTATGGAATCATCAAGCCCATTCGTTGTGTTATTACTAACTGGTCCTATGGGATCATCAAACCCATTCGTTGTGTTATTACTAACTGGTCCTATATGATCATCAAGCCCATTCGTTGTGGTATTACTAACTGGTCCTATATGATCATCAAGCCCATTCGTTGTGTTATTACTAACTGGTCCTATATGATCATCAAGCCCATTCGTTGTGGTATTACTAACTGGTCCTATATGATTATCAAGCCCATTTGTTGTGTTATTACTAACTGGTCCTATGGGATCATCAAGCCCATTCGTTGTGTTATTATTAACTGGTCCTATGGGATCATCAAGCCCATTCGTTGTGGTTTTAAAGTAGAATACCGCTTAAACCGGTGCTCGTGGAGGTGAAAGGTGTTGCACTTTATATTACATCTTCAAAACCGACTCAATACAACCGAGTTTGCTATTTTGCTTTCTTGTTTGTTTTTGTTGCTTCCTATGGAGCTCATTTTAAGTATTTATTACTATGTTAATTTAAAATTATCCACGTGATAGCAAGCTGTTTTACAATAGTTCATTAGTATCTGATGCAGCTAGAGAGATAACTTTTAAAGGGACATAGGCAATCTTGAGTTTTGTGTTTAAAAATAAACCTTGCACCTCAATTAATTAATCGTGTATCATTTTGACTTAAAACTGCTTTCCTCTAATTAAATAAAACAAGAGCTGTCGGAGAACACGCTGCTCAACTATTCGATTTTTCAGAGAATTATGAATTATATAGCCAGTTTATACCATAAGAAAACAATGCTAAAACAATGTGGGGTGGGGTTGAGGGGAGGGGGGCTGATGCGGGTATAGAAACTCGGGGCCGATATAAAATTATTGTTAGAATATTATACAAATTATAGTAAAATTTGTAACAGGGTGTGAGACTTTTATTTTTTTTATCAGTTTTAATCCAAAATTGCTGTCATTTTAAAGAAATTTTCGATCGAAAGGCAACTCGGGGAGTGGATATCTTGCGAATTTTTGTTGTGGCCTCATTTCAGTTTGTTTTTTGTTATTGATATTTCATCTGTGTATTTGAATTTAATCTAAATTGTTTTATATGTAAATGAATGCGTTCAAATTAAAATTTTAATATCCAAATAATGAAAGATAAAATAAAAAACAATTCCCCTCCCCCTGTTTTCCTTGTGAGGGGAGCCCATAAACCAATGGGGGTGAGGGGGCAGGGCCTGTGCGCATCATTGATATAGGTGTAGATTTTATAAAACAAAACAACACAGACATGTAAACAAACACAAAAAAAACATTCGGTGGGTGGTGTTGATGGGGTGTTGAGATGCTTGCAAGGTGGTGGCGAAACATATTGATAAACTGATAAAACAAAACAACACAGATATATGCAAAAACAAACAAACACAAATAAACATTTGGGTGGTGGTGATGATGGGGTGGTGGGATGGGTGGGGTAGGTGGCGAAACATATTGATCAACTGATAAAACAAACAACACAGAGATATGCAAAAAATATTACATTCGGGTGGTTGGTGGTGATGATGGGGTGGGGGTATGTAAAGAGGATGGAATGTGTAAAGTAACATAACTATATGTGTAAAAATTGATCGAAACAACACATAAAAAAAAGAAAAAATGAAAAAAAGTCGAGACTTGAGTAGGGGGAGGCGTGTGGGGGTCGTAAGGAGGCGCAGTGGGGAGGGTGAAACATAGCTATGAGTGTAAGAATTGACCAAAACAACACAGAAATATACAACAACAAAAACAGTTCCAATGTGGCGTGAGGAGGGCGGAGGGAATGCGGGCGGTCGGGGGCGGGGTGGCAACATAGCTATATGTGTCAGAATTGACCAAAACAACATAAGATATGTAAAGAAAATAATTTCGATTGAATTGGGGTGGGTAAGACGGAAGGGGGGGGGGGGCAACATTGCTACATGTGTAAGAATTGATCTAAACAACACAGTTATATGCAAAAATCAAAAACAGTTTCGCTTGGTGAGGAGGGCGGGGGAATGCGAGGAAATGCGGGAGGGCTGGGCTTGGGAGTGGTAGGGGGTAGAGAAAGAGGGTGGGGTCGGGGGGTTGGACAACATAGCTATATGTGTAAGAATTGACCAAAACAACACAGAAATATATTATGTAAAAAAAATAATTAAGAGTGGGATGGAGGAGGGCGGGGGAATGCGGGCGGGCGGAAGTTGGGGGTGGCAACATACCTATATGTGTAAGAATTGACCACAACAACACAGAAATATGCAAAAAAACTGGGGCTGGGTAAGGCGGGGTTGGGATTTGGGCAACATAGCTTCATGTCTAAGAATTGACCAAAACAACACAGAAATATGTAGAAAAAATAACAGTTTCGAGTGGGGGAGGAGGGCGTGGGAATTCGGGAGGGCGTTAATTGGGGGTGGCAACATAGCTATATGTGTAAGAATTGACCTAAACAACACAGAAATATGTAAAAAAAAAAAGAAGTAGAGTTTTGAGTGGGTGTGAGGCGTGAGATGGGAGCGCAGTGGGGGATTGGGCTGGGGAACACAGACATATATAAACAAATATTCAAATAAATCGAGGTTCGAATGGGGGAATCGTAGGGCGCAGTAGGCGGCGGCAACATAGCAATGTGTGTAAGAATTGACCAAAACAACACAGAAATATATATACAAAAACAAGAGTTTCGAGAGGGGGAGGAGGGCGGGGGAATGCGGGCGGGCGGGGGTTGTGGGTGGCAACATAGCTATTCGTGTACGAATTGACCTAAACAATGCAAAATATGTAAAAAAAAAGGAGTTTTGTGTGTGGGGATGGGGTGGGGGAGGTGGGGAGGAAGGGGAGGAGGAGAAGGAGGGGAATGCGGGCGGGCGGGAGTTGGGGTGGCAACATAGCTATATGTGTTAGACATGACCAATAGAAAACAGAAATATGTATAAAAACAGTTTTGAGTGGGTGGGGTGGGTAAGGCAGGGGAGGCCTGAGGGGCAACTTAGCTATATATGTAAGACATGACCAAAACAACACAGAAATATGCATAATAAAGAGTTCCAAGTCTTGTTCACCGAGCAACATCTTATGGGGTGTATCTGTCTCAACTCATTCGTTTTTCTAGAGCTTGTACTCGAGTTGAGGACTTTAATATTCGTAATCTTTGTATAACTAAAAAGTTACTCAATCAGGGTTACTGTTACCATAAACTTCGTAAAACCTTTGCAAAATTTATTATCGTAACCCTGATCTTCTTTCCAAATATAAATGTAATTTAAGGAATCTTCTGCGACAAGGACTATCACAACCTGACATCTATGGTGATGTGATTTATAAACTTCGTAAGATTCTTGGTCATGATCACTTTCATACTATCTTTGTTAAACTTGTTAAAAAGTTTATCAAAAGAGGTTATGACCCTATCATTTTGCAACGTACTGCATGCTTGGGGTGGTGGACCATTTTACAGTTCGCCACTATGCTTTCCTCTTTAATTGTACGATGACCGGACAGGCTGTGGACCCTATGATGACGCCTACCTAAAGCCCATTGGGACGGTGGCGTTTGATGTTTGTCCATGTTCTTTCTTGTCGTGCCCTTAATGGTGTATTCTCTTACTGCTCTGGCTTCTGCCAAGTCATTGAGTACCTTCATTGTGGCTTTCTAGGCTATTGTTTTTTGGTATTATATTTACACGAGCATATTTCTTTATTTACACTGTCCTGTTTTAATGGGATGACAGTAGGGTAAGTGTGAGGTTTGGTGCACACTAGAACCGGTTTAAACCCCCAGTGGCCTACTTTGCCACTGACCAATCCAAGGCGGTAGCCCTATTGTCAACCCTTTTGTGTTTGTGATGTCGTTTGTATTTTTTATTACTTTTGCCTTTTCGTTTGTCTGTTTGCGTGTTTGTTTTTGTGTTTTGTGGTTGACTGTCGTCCTTGAATGCTGCTTTCCCTGTCCGATATTTTTATCCTTATTCGAGTGGCGATGAGTGCGTGGGGATTGCGGGTGGGCGGGATTCGGTGGTGGCAACATAGCTATATGTGTAAGAATTGATAGAAAACAACAAAAAAACATGTAAAAAAAAGAAGAAAAAAATCGAGTGGGAGAGGAGGGTGGAGGAATGCGGAAGGGTGGGGTTTGGGGTGCAGGGGGAGAGGAAGTGGGTGGGTGGTGGATGTTGAGCAATATAGCTATATGTGTAAGAACTGACCAAAACAACAAACAAATATGGAAAAAATGAAAAAAAAAGTTTCGAGTGGGAGAGGAGGGTGGAGGAATGAGGGAGGGTGGGGTTTGGGGCGGCAGGGAGAGAGGAAGTGGGTGGGAGGTGGGGGTTGGGCAATATAGCTATATGTGTAATAACTGACCAAAACAACGAAAAAATGTAAAAAAACAAACAAACAAATATTTTGGAGTGGAGGAGGAGGGTGGGAATGCGGGAGGGTGGGGGTTGACGGTGACAGAAAAGAGGAAGTGGGTAGGTTGGACAACATAGCTATATGTGTAAGAATTGACGAAAACAACAAAATAATATGTAAATAAAAGAAAGAAAAAAGTTTCGAGTTAGGGAGCCTCAGTCATAACAGATAGACCAAAACAACGCAAAAATATGTAAAAAAAAAGATAGTTTCGAGTGGTGGGGTAAGGCAAGAGGGGAGTGGAATTGTGTTAAAAAAAAAAAAATAGTTTCGATTTGGGGGAGAGGGAGGAGGGGCGGGGGGGAGGGTGAATGCGGGCGGGCGGTGAGTTGGGGTGGCAGCATAGCTATATTTATAAGAACAAAAGAAAACAGATATATGTATAAAAAAATAGTTTTGAGTGTGTGGGGGGAGATAACGCATGGGGGCCTGCGGGGGAGGTATATGTGTAAGACATGACCAAAACAACACAGACATATGTATAAAAAGTTTCGAGTCGTGGGGGTGAGGGCGTGGGGAATGCGGGTGGGCGGGTGGGCGGGTGTTCGGGTGGCAACATAGCTATATGTGTAAGAATTGACCAAAACAACATCAAAATATTAAAAAAAAAAATACAAAACAGTTTCGAGTGAAGTGGAGGGTGGGTAAGGTTGGAGGGGGTGTGGCAACATATAAAAATGTGTGTACAAATTGACCAAAACAACACAGAAATATGAAAAAACAAAAAAACAGTTTCGGGTAGGAGGAGGGCGGTGGAATGCGGGATGGCGGGGGTTGGGGTGGCAGGTGGGATAGGAAGTGGGTGGGGTTGGGGGTTGGGCAACATAGCTATATGTGTAAGAATTGACCAAAACAACACAAAAAATAAATTATGTAAAAAAAAATCGAGTGGGGGGGAAGAAGGGCGGTGATAATGCGAGCGGGCGGGGGTTGGGGTGGCAACATATCTTTATGCGTAAGAATTGACCAAAACAACACAGAAATATGCAAAATAAGGGGGGTGGGGTAAGGCGTGTGGGGTAGGCAACATAGAAGTATATGTAAGAATTGACCAAAACAACACCGAAATATGAAAAAAACAGTTTCGATTGGGGGAGAGGAGGGCGGGGGAATGCGGGAGAGCGGGGATTGTGGGTAGCAACATAGCTAGATGTGTAGGAATGTGTAGAAAATATACAAATACCCTCACTATTTACATCTAGAAAGCACATTTAAAATGTTATCAAGTGTGGAAAGTATACTCTTTATTTTCCTCCATTATTTGAGGATACGTCTTCAGCTTTGAGAATGGCAACCGTTACGTACTGAAAGTAGGAGTCAGATTAAAATAGATTGAAAATAATTTATTGGATGTCCTCGCAACTTCATTCAAATACAGATCTCCAAAATCATTAAATCGTAAAAATCTACCTACAGTGAAAATAACTCTGTATAAACCATTATGTTAATCACGCATAAATGTAGATAAATTAACCCAAGGGTAATTTTCTTAATTTTGTTGAAGGAAAACATAAGTAGGTCAAGTTGTCGTTAGAACTTTTACTCGCCACGTAGTACAGTTATGCTAGGCGGTAACTCTGTTACGCAAGTGTATTCATTATCTAATCATATCTAACCAACTATTCTCCCTTTAATCATCGATTACTTTGAAGTAACAATGATGTGTTTGGGTATTCCTTATTCTGCGTTATAACTAAACGTGTGTTATTATATGCTTTGCGTAATAATAACCTGAATGAATATTATCACTAAATTTGATTGGATACTCGTAATAAGAGGATATAACTAATAGCAGAATGGAGTCACACTCTAATACCAAGCACACTACGATACATGTCGCACCAATCGTGAAAATAATCATATGTATCCCATACCTTGATTATTATGTTGGAATATAGACACTTATAAGTAACATATATGTGACTTGTACTTTTCACATTTAGGCCACTTCTTTGCCACATATAAATCACTTATTAATCGCATTTAAGTCACTATAAGTGACAGAGTACTTGGTATATAAGTGGCTTTTAAATGAGATATGGCCTTATTAAGTGTATTGAATTGAATTCAATGTTGTTTAACGGCTCATCAACTCAGTATAGGTTATTTAGAGCCGCCCCAGAGAGAGGGGAAGGATACATAGGAATCCGGGAACCTGCCCTACTCTTATTATCGAATAGATTCCTATGGTTCTTTAACGTGCTCGGAGGATAGACCGATACACGGGACCGCCCGGTTTACGTCCCAATCCGACGGACGAGGCTAAGGGTAAGTGTCTTGCCCAAGAACACACCGTTCAGTAACATAAATAAAGTACACACATGTACACTACAAGGACAAAACAAACGTGAATAAAAAGTAGGTCATGGTGAGCGTCGACATCATTTAAAGGATACACTAATGATTATAGGAGGTAGCTATGTTATACATTTCTATCCAAGTATTCCACTTTTACCTCAACATGTTTTGACACATATTTCTTGGCGCAATAATTAACAGAAAAAACACACTATTATATAGCATATTTTATATCATATATTACTACGCAGGTCGAGCTTTGTCGGTTTTCGGACATGTACATAATTCATGTATAACGTTATAGAATAGACAGTTTTGAGGCGATGATTAACTACGTATGAACATAGAGAATAGTTCATGGCGGGGATTTCTTTATTTACACTGTCCCGTTTAACTGGGATGACAGTAGGGTAAGTGTGAGGTGTGGTGCAACCTGGAATCTGATTTAAACCCCCAGCGGCCTTTTTGCCACTGACCGTTCCAAGGCGGTAGCCCTACTGTCAACCCTTTTTGTGTTTGTGACGTCATATGCCTTTATTATTACTATTTCCATTATTGTTTGTCTTTTTGCGTGTTTTGAGGTTTACTATGTTCTGTGAAAGCTATATTTTATACTTACTTATATATCAAATGACTACATTTGGCACATATCCCATCACGTGTATGTGTGTGGTTGTGGTGGCTGGGGTGGGGGAGGGGTGGGGTGGGACAGGGGGTTTGAGGGGATAACGATAACAATGTATTTCTGTATTTGCATATCTCTAAAAACTATCTGGATAACATATTCAAAGCATCGACATCTAATATCTTGTAAAAATAGTTAACTGACCTCTATCTTCTAAGGGGGCATACCACAAAAAAGTCGACCATCACATATGGCCTAACATGTGTACGTAAAACACCAATCAAACCAAACCTATGAGGGCAAGACTAATCGATCAAGAATAGGAAACAGCCACATATTAACGAATCTAATGTCGGACAATCATTTAATATATGTGAATACATATATAGACCTTTAGTAGTGATTGAACTTTACGTTTCCATATGTTTGTAATTATCATAAATACTAAGATAATAGTATAGTGTAACTGTACATATCACGTTGCAAATGATATTACAACAATAAACCTACTCAACATTTGACTTTTGATATCGTTGGTTTAAAAAAAAAATATACAAATACACGTGATATTCAATACCAGAATGAAACAATGTTCATCTTAAAATATTTTATCTAGTTGTATGCGACAACAGAAAAGCCAGGACTTTACAACACATTGAAATAACCATACGATATAACACCTCAAAAATGCATGTGGTATATTTTAAAGGTCAGACTGTACTCACCTAATTGTGAGACATTATTTTCTCAAAACACATAATACACCCTAACAAACTTAGTTGCCAATTATAAAATAGCGCAACATCGGAGAAAAAGAAAACCATGTTTGTATTGTAGAGTTTTATGACATATCACATTCCCTAATAACGACGCGTTAGATAAAGTTATTATACAGCTATCCTGATTTTTACAAAACTATTTATCCTAAATAATCTACCATGCTGAAGCGTAGCCAAACGTAGCAATGCCTGTTGAAGATCAACCAGTGTAAAACCAGCTGCCATTATATGTGCATTATTACGGTGCGGTATTGTTAGCTATGGTGATAAATTAGTCACACTATATTACTTTAGCAACCCTAATCATTTGATGATCTTAATGTTCACGATGTATGGTAAATATTTCGCAGTCTTAAAGGGTCTTTCCTCCAGAATTGAAGCAAACAATGAATAAAAAGGATCACACACAGTAAGTTATACAATAAACAGACACTGTTAACCTCCATGTCCGACACCCGTGTGACACCATGTCCGACACAGATGTGACACCATGTCCAATACCACAAAACACAAAAACAAACACGGAAACTGACAAACGAGAAGGCATAAGTAATTAAAAAATGCAAACGACATCACAAACACAAAAGGGTTGACAATAGGGCTACCGCCTTGGAACGGTCAGTGGCAACAAAGGCCACTTGGTGTTTAAACCGGTTCTATGGTGCACCAAACCTCACACTTACCCTACTGTCAACCCATTAAAACAGGACAGTGTAAATAAAGAAATCCCCAACATGATCTAATCTCTTACCAACAAGGCAGCATCAATAGGCAATATAAGTAAAACAAAAATATAATACAAAAAAAAAAGCCTAGAAAGCCAAAATGAAGGTACTCAATGACTTGGCAGAAGCCAGAGCAACAAGAGAATAAACCATTAAGGGCACGACAAAAAAGATCATAGACAAACATCAATCGCCACCGTCCCAATTGGCTTTAGGTAGGCCTTATCATAGGGTCCACCGCCTGTCTGGTCATCGTACACTTAAAGAGGAAAGCATAGTGGCGAACTGTAAAAGGGTCCACCACCAAGCTTGCAGTACGTTGCAAAATGATAGGGTCATAACATCTTTTGATAAACTTTTTTAACAAATTTAACAAAGATAGTATGAAAGAGATCATGACCAAGAATCTTACGAAGTTTATAAATCACATCACCATAGAAGTCAGGTTATGATAGTCCTTGTAGCAGAAGAGTCCTTAAATTACTTTTATATTTGGAAAGAAGATCAGGGTTACGATAATAAATGTTTGCAAATGTTTTACGAAGTTTATGGTAACGGTAACCCTGATTGAGTAGCTTTTTAGTTATACACAGATTACGAATATTAAAGTCCTCAACTCGAGTACAATCTTGCAAAACGAATACGTTGAGACACATACACCCCAGTCACAAATGTTATTAGACATATTTTTTTTTAAGTTGATGCTAGTACTGTCCGTATTAGGTATTGCTGATTCATGATTCATAAAAAAATAAATAATATTGTACACCGTCGCGTTATTCTATTCTGTTCGTTTAAGTATTTGATTCGGTTGTTAATGTTGTAAAACGTTATTATATATGTGACTAGACACTTGTTTCAATAAAACCCTCCCATATATTGTGACTTCAGTAGCATTTTACAGCTAACTCCCAGCTGCTCAGAACATCTAAGATTCTGAAAATAAAAATGATACAGATTCTGTTTAACCATACATATTTTTGTTTCAACTTGTAAATAGGTTACAAGTTGGTGTGTTGAAATAAATGAATAAAAAGTGACTATAGAACTTGTTTTGATAAGAATATAAATTGAACAGAACATGGTGGGAACATTGACCAGAAATAAAATATATAACATGACCTTCTGAATTTACTTTAATTTTTAAACATCATCACTGGTGGTTTGAAATACGGGACCAAAATACAGGTATCGCCGGTTACTCTTTTTATCAGTTTTTCGTGTTATTCATTTGATTTACAAACAAATGGGTCGGATGGTCTAAGAACTGAAAAAAACAAAAACAAAAAAACTCTGGCCTAAGTGGGCTCAACAACACATTATATGTCAATTAGAGCCGCCCTTGATAGAGGGGAAGGGCACAGGAATTCGATAACCTGCCTTACTCTTACTAATGAATATAGTTCTATGGTTCTTTATCGTGCTTGGAGGATAGACCCCCAGTTTCAATACCAATCCTACAAACAAGGCTGAGGGAGGTGTTTTTCCCGAAAACACAGACGAAACTCATTGGGGCATGTGTGACTTGAACCCGGAAGCTCCAGATGGCTATCGCCCACCGTGCGATCGCTGGGCCAAATTTAGTTTATATGGGACTAAGTGCAGATGCACAATGCGACATATTTTGCAAAGAATATACATTGATAAATTCATAGATTGTTTGAAGCTGTGCTTACCTACACACTGGCTTATACAAGTCTCTTGATGTAGTATACTGTGAGACTGGGAATTGTTGAAAACAGTCTGGCTGTGGTACTGCACACTGCCTCTAAACAGACCTGAAAAAATAAAATATTGTTCCATTTGTCTTTAATATTAATAAGTATGTTCAACTTTCTCAATGCTATAAATGCCAGCTTTCCATAATATTTTACACAACTGGAATTGATTGTGGTGCTTTCCAGAAGATGGATACTGTCCAAAATGTAAGTCACAGACAAAGTCACAGGTGCCATTCATGAACAAATAATATTGTCAAGGCTTACATTTTCATCACTCATTCATCACTCATGTGTTCTAAAAATGATCAAAATTAAGTTAATAGATATGAACCACCACTATTTCATATGTTTCAACGTTAAACACTTATCCTACAGTAATTAAAAGTGTATTTACTTACACAAATAATCCCTAAATAGACTACAGACAATCCATGTCATGACCCATTTGCTTGGTGTGTCACTTTTCAATTTGGACATTGATCTATTTGTTTGTAGTTTGTAAATTACGCACTCACTCAAGTCAATCATGTAAAACTTGGAATTATATACGATCATGATCGTAACACTTTTTCGATAAACGCCTAACGCTAGAAACGATTTAATTCCACTCCTGTACCAATAATCCATCGATCTATCTATGTGTGTATGCAACATCATATTTTGACCTTTGAATACACACCGTGTGTTACCTAATTTTAGCATATGCTTTTGATACAACCGTTCAATTCAATTCACAATTTAGTTTCAGTGACAGTGTGAACCTGTGTGGCATTATGCTATTTTAATTTGTCCAGGGAGAAGTGGTTTTTTTGGCGTGCGGCTGATTGGCCCTAGGCTGGGTGTTTGTCTGTGTCACCGCCATTTTGAATAGCCTCTAGAATGCATGTACCAACTTTCAAAACATTCACGATATATGTATATTCACGAAAAAACAAGAAATATTCAGGAAAGGTAGAACAGGTAATGATATTTGATTTCTGACAATTTCAACAATATTTAAGAATATACAATTTGTGTGACCGTTTTGAAACATTGGCTATGTCGCTCTTTGAATTTGTACCGCGATTTCCGACAGTGATATCTTTACAAAATCCTGTCAACACGATTGTTTGATGAATCTCCGACATAATAATTTACTTCTGATATGATTTGTTTTTTCTGTCGTCTAGTCTAAGCTTTAAACTAGGTTTTTTACAAGAGTACTATAAAAACCGCGCATCTGCACGTGCTTGCAAAATGGGAACTACATGTACGTTGCCTACAACTCCAATTATTTATGTTTGAGTTATGCGGTTCAGGCACGTACAATTATTCAGCGGCGCCCGTACTGCAAAGGCATACTTTTCTAATTCAATTTGACAGAAATCGGAATGCTTCTTTTGTTTTCAGTCGATACAGCTAAATATTCAAGATTAAACAATATATATACTAAATAATAATACGCAAATTGATATTTTCTTCATGTTAATGATATTGCTGTTGGTAACATAACAAATATTTTGTTACTCTAGTACAATGTTATCACACGGAATCTTTGTACAAAATAATCTCGTCATACACGAAGTCAGATGATAATCAAGTTTCGGTAGGATGTTTCATGTCAGCCTGACAATGATATTGAATTCGAGTCATTTGGTGACGAGGTATGCATTTAAACAACAGAATCATCACCAAAACTAATTAAGATATAATCTCATATGATTATGCTGCAAAATGCTAGATAGTTACGCAGGCATGAGTCCAGTTGCCTGTTGAAACAAGTACATGGAATTAACATACCATTATTTGCAAGATATGGAAAATATGTCATGAGAACACGTTGTAATTCGGTTAAAAACGAGTTAGAAGACGGGTTTTTTAAACGAATACAACGTGTTCGAGTGACATATTTTCCATATATCTCTAACCAGGCATTATTGTTTTTATTATATACATAACAGTGAATTATATGGATACTTAATTCGACGAACGCCGCAAATAGCAATGTTCCATCGCGGGAGCCGAAGTGTAGAATACCTGTAAGAACTGAAGTTAGCCATTTGCATTTGACATGTCAAAAAATTCGTGTTTTGCGTGGACTTTCGATTTATCAGAGAACTAAGAAGAAACTGTCACTGGATTTATATATAAGTGAAAGTGTTTAGCATAAGAAAACGATGAATTACAAACTATTAACTCGTGTGTTGGTTCCAGCTGACGGAAATTATGTTGTATGGAGGAAATTGCGCGGAAAATGTGCTGTGTTTGTTTTACGCCTTCATCAGTCACTTTCGCCAGTTACGGTGCATCATTGGACATTATTACACAGCAGCGAAACACACATCAGTAATCGTTCGCTTTAAATTGTCATGTATTTGATCTTCCGAATCTGAGAAAATAGGTAAGTATAAAATTATATTGTTCGAGGGTTGTTCTTTATAGTATTCTGCGATTTTGTTTTCGTTCGGCATGTCATTGTGCAGTGAGCCGAGTTGATATCTGCAAGACTGTTGGCTCGGAGGCCAGTCACCCGCTGAGTGTGGACAGAATGAGCAGTGTCAGTGCGGTTCAAGTAGGCGAATTGGCAGACTATACCATGTACCAATGCATCACTCATAGAATCTTGCAATTTGTATCAATATCTGATCTGTGATTTTTACAAGATCAGTTTTGATAAGAACATGTTATGGTTTTGCAGATCATCTCTAAGAAGACTCCATAATTGCAAAGGATTCAAATGTGTGTTCTTAGGATGCTGATACAGAATGGAAGAACTGATATGGAAGGAAGAAATATAATAATGGAAAACGAAGTGTTTTAAATTTCTATATAATGGTAAGAAAACCTATCCGGCAAAGTGATATCGTCACTGGTGTGAGAAATGCATATAAATCACTGTTACATTTAGGTATATAATAATTTACAGTTAGCATTTATTTTATCAAGTCAGTATTTCGTTAATCGTATGCCTCAAAAATGACATAAACAAATGTTGGATCACTGCCTTGTGTTGTGATATTGAGATTACTATTATTTGTTGAGATCCGCGTAATGTCACAATATGACACATGACACATTAATGTTTGTATACATTTACTATATGACATGCCAAAGCATATTGAAATTAGTTATTTGAGCAAGATTGAACAGCAAGAATGATTTAATTTTGCAGTGAAAAATTAAATAAAACCTTGATATTTTATTATCGTTAGCGCCCAATTTAACAACACGGTGTAAAAGTACATCCCATCAAACTGACATCTCTTACAAGTAAGTCTACATTCGGAGAAATTTGCAAAGGATACACTGTTGTTTTAAATATATAATAACTATAAATAATTTGAATTACTATAGGATATATCTCCAAAATTGTACTAATAACCACAGCAGTTGCAGCCAACGAGAAAACCAATCTAAGATACAACAAATAAACCTTACGGACATACGTTTATGCACACGCTGTTTCAGGTTTTCAGAAGATGCAAACATATTATCCCATTAGGTAATAAAGCGTAGTGACTGATTGTAGAGGGGTATGGAAGCCTTAATGTAACCCCCAGATGATGTGATATTTCTATAATATATGTTTGTTATTCTTCGGATGATTATCATTGCGGCGATAGAACCATGAGAAGAATTTACGTAGTTTGTAATAACGGAAACATTGCTGAAGAAGCTTACTTGTAGTAACTTGATTTCGATCATAGTAACTCTTAACCGCGCTACACTCGTTACCTATGTCATCGTTAAATGCATCTCTCTTATCATACATCTTGGTATATATGTAATCGTCTGAAAAGGAGAACTGTAGATCGAGGAATGTTGTTGTAGTATACAAACTGTTGACTTTATTCAATGAGAGTTCTGGTTGATGGCATAAATACCGAGGTGTTTTATTAATCGCATCAAATATATCTCACTAGCTAGCAGTTGGACGGAATAAAAGAAAACTGGCGGTAACTGTGTTGCATGTATCTTGTTTAATAAAGATATAATCTAGGCGAAAAGTTAATGATCTACAATCATCAGACAAGTCCACATGTTATATCTATCTTTAGGAGCGTTTGTTAAAAAAACGTAGTATAGACATTATTATTGACAAATGTTTAACACACACACACACGCGCGGACACACACACACACACACACACACACACACACACACACACACAAAACATGATCATTTTACACACACACACACACACACATATATATACACGCGCACACATGCACACACACACGCAATATGATCATTTTGTTATAAAACACAAACTAGAAGAATGTCAATGTTCTATTGACAAGGCATATATTTACGAATATCACCTTATGCAATTTATTAAAAAGATTCATTTTATTGATGAAGATTTTAAAGGATCCTCCATTCTATATTGTCTTAGTTATGACTTATATAGTGTAGATTACCTTAATAAACTAGTGTTGTCAACCCGTTTGCGTTTGTTATGTTACATATATTCTTTGCTCCTTATTCACATTGTAATTATTGTTTCTTTTTTATGCGTGTTTTGGTTGACTGTGATCTGTGAAAACTACATTTCTTTGCTCGACTGTCATGCTTTTCTTGTATCATTTATATACGGAAAACACTTTATTATGTTTAAAGAAACTCTGGTGTAGCTAATATATATATATTTCAGCTACACTACAGTGTATATCTTGCTCATAATAATATGTAAATAGATTGAAATTGGAATATTCAACTTTTACAAAAAGCAAAGCGTAGCACCGTGAATACGAATCGATTCGATATAGATAAATGCTTTAGCCAAAATGTGTGCTCTTAACACACGATTTTGACGTAGCTCATCACGCATGCATACTCATTTGAAAGCATATAAAGTGACATGTCTGTCCTAATGAGTTAAAGACTACTTTACAATTATGCAGACGCATTCAATGTAGTAAGAAGTACTAACCAAGCATAACAATATAACTGGAGTGAGACCAAGAAAGTATTTCACCAGCCATATGTAATCATTAATAAACAATATTTTTAAGTAACTGTAAATGATTTTACAAAGTACTTTACGAAGTGATAACAATGAAAAGATATATACATTTGCCAACAAACCGGCATGAAAACAGAACACCTTAGGAAGTTTATTCTTAAATAAAGGGTTCACTCTTAAATGATATTTTTGCGAGTATATAGTGTTCTATAGAAAGCATATTTGGCAACTAGTATGAACATCGTTATTTTTTCAAAGTGTAACGTGTATTTCTGTTTCCGCCGTATAATAATGCTGCCTTGTTTGTTAGAGAATATATCTTGGCGGGGATGTCTTCATTTACACTGTCCAGTTTTATTGGGATGAAACAGGGTAAGAGTGAGGTTCGGTTGCCCCTAATTCATAACTTCCGGTCATCATGGTGTAGTCGACGTGTTTTTGTGTCTAAAATAAATATGATGTATTGTCAGTTTTAGTGGATTAAGTGTATTGGGAATATGTGCGACTGTGAACTAAATATAAACGGAACCTAATGTAAGTTGCAGACTTTTTTTTTAAGTGGACAACTTTATTAAAAAAACAGTATTTTGTAGTTTTCCGCTTTTTTCGACGTACCTTTGTGTTCTTTCAACTGTGTACACACCGTTCGACTAACTTATTCATAATGAGCAGGAATCTATTTGTATTGGGAACGAAGATAACGCCAAGCTGAAGCTTTTATCTGCAAAATATGTTTGCAAGGATTTTTCGGACATATCTGCATGTTTTCCCAGTTGCATTTGTCGCTCGAAAATCGAATTTAATTTTTAATTTTCTACATATTTCTGTGTTGTATTGTTCAATTCTTACACATAGCTTCTTACACATATATGTTGCCCCTTCACCCCGCCTCTCCCCCACCCCACCCCCACCATCACCCCACTCAAAACTTTTAGCTTCTTACACATATATGTTGCCCTCACCCAACACCTCATCCCGCCTCTCCCATCCCACCCCCACTCAAAATTCGTTTTTTTTATATTTCTGTGTTGTTTTGGTCAATTCTTACACATAGCTATGTTGCGCCCCTTACCACTCTGAAATATTTTTAACTGGAATACATATGGGTTGCCCCGCAAATCTTACATAGCTTCTTAAAAATATATGTTGCCCTCGTCCCCCATCCACCCATACACACCGCCTCTCCCCCACGCCCACCCCCACACAAAACTCGATTTATAATTTAATTGATTTTTAACATATTTCTGTGTTGTTTTGGTCAATTCTTACATAGCTTCATACACCTATATGTTGCCCCACCCACCCGCACCCCAACTGAAAGCTCGATTTTTTTATCTATTTCTGTGTTGTTTTTGTCAATTCTTACACATATCTATGTTGGCCCCAACCCCCCACACACCCTCCCACCACCCCACAAACACACTCGAAACTGGAATATATTTATTTAATTTTTATATTTGTACATAATTCTGTGTTGTTGTGGTCAGTTTTTACAGATAGCTTATTACACACATAAGTTGACCCCTCCCCCCACGCCCAGCCCCTGCCTCTCCCTCGCCCACCCCACCCCCACACTCGAAACACGATTTTTTATTTGATATTTTTTACATATTTCTGTGTTGTTTTTGTCAATTCTTACACATAGCTATGTTGCCCCCACACTCTCCTTCACGCTCCCACCACCCCCTCCACTCGAAACCGGATTATATTTTTCTATATATTTTTACATATTTCTGCACTCTAAACTGGAATATTTTTATTTTATTCTTATATTTTTACATATTTCTGTGTTGTGTTGGTCAATTCTTACACATAGCTTCTTACACATATAATTTGCCCCCTCCCCACCCCAGCTCCTGCCTCTCCCCTCGCCCACACCACCCCCACCGTCGAAACTCGATTTTTTTCATTGATATTCTTTACATATTTATGTCTTGTTTTTGTCAATTTTACACATAGCTATGTTGCTCCCCCCACACTCCCCTCCACGCCCCCGCCCCCACTCGAAACTGGAATATTTTTTTACATATTTCTGTCATGTTTTGATGAATTTTTACATAGCGTCTTACAAATATATATTGCCCTCGCCCTCCCACCCCCACCCCAGCTCTCCCCCACCCCGCACCCCCACGCAAAACTAGGTTTTCATGTTTTTACATATGTCTGTGTTGTTTTGATCATTTCTTACACATAGCTATGTTGCCCCCTTCATCCTCCCAAAAATCACAAAAACTCGAAACTGGAATATTTTTATTTAATTTTTATTTTTTTACATATTTTTGTGATGATACGGTAAATTCTTTCACTTTGCTTCTTACACATATATTTCACACCCTCCCCCCACAGCCCCTTTTCATTAATTCTTTTCTTCATATTTTTGTGTAGTTTTTGTCAGTTCTTACACATAGCTATGTTGTCTCCCCCTCCCCACACTATCCAAGCCCCCCACTCGAAACTTTAATATTTTTATTTTATTTTTTAAAAATATTTCTTTGTTGTTTTGATCAATTTTACATAGCTTCTTATAAATATATGTTGCCCTGCCCCCCATCCCTCCGTCTCACCCCCACCCCAACCGCCACTCAAAACTTGATATTTTTGTTTACATATTTCTGTGTTGTTTTGGTCAATGCTTACATATAGCTATGATGCCCACACCACCCCCACCAACCATCACACTCGAATCTGCAATATTTTTATTTAATTTTATTTTTCTACATATTTCTGTGTTGTTTTGGTCAATTCTTACATATAGCTTCTTACACATGTATGTTGCCACCTCCCCCCACATCCTGCCTGTCCCTCCGCCTCCCACTCGTAACTCGATTTTTTTGTTTACATATTTCTGTGTTGTTTTCGTCAATTCTTACATATAGCTATGTTGCCCACTCCCTCCATCCCATCCACACACCCACTCGAAACTGGAATATTTTTATTTAGTTGTTCTTTTTTTTACATATTTCTGTGTTGTTTTGGTCATTTCTTACATAGCCTCTTACATATATATGTTGCCCTCCCCACCATCCCCACCCGCTTCTCCCACACCCAACCCACCCCCACCCCACCCCCACTCAAAACTCGATTTTTATACTTTTTTTACATATTTCTGTTGTGTTTTGGTCAATTCCTACACATAGCTATGTTGCGCCCCCCACTCTGGACTATTTTTAACTGGAATATATGTTGCCCCTCCCCCGCCCCGCCTTCTCACAACAACCGTCCCACTCGAAACCTTTTTGTACATTTTTTTTTTACATATTTCTGTGTTGTTTTGGTCAATTCTTACGCATATTTAGCTATGTTGCCCTCCCCCCTCCACCCTACCCCACACCCACTCGAAACTAATTTTTTTGTATTTTTTCCACATATATAGCTATGTTGAATGTTGGATGAGCAACCGCCCTGCCCCACCATTGGTTTATGGGCTCCCCTCATATGGAGGACAGAGGGAGGGGAATTGTTTTCATTTCATCTTTCATTATTTGGATATTAATATTTTAATTTGAACGCAATCATTTACATATAAAACAATTTAGATTAAATTCAGATACACAGATGAAATATAAATAAAAAAATGAAACGAGGCCACAATTAAAATTGCCAGATATCAGCTCCCTCCCCGATTTGTTGCCTTTCGACCACAAATTTCTTTAAAATGACAGCAATTTTGGATTAAAACAGATAAACATAATAACATTTCACATAATTTTATATCGGCCCGAGTTTCTATACAAGCCCCATCCCCATCTCGCCCCCACATTGTTTCAGCCTTGTTTTGTGATGTTTTATAATTGCTATATAATTTATTATTTCCTGAAAAATCGAATGGTCGAGCTGCGCTGTTCTCAGACAGCTCTTGTTATAATAATAATCTTTATTGACTTAGTGGACCCTCTGAATCTGCAAAATACTCCCATCCTTCAAATTGAAGAAAATAGGGAGGCGCAAGTCAGGGTAACAAATAAGACAATTAAAAGATTTGAAGTTAATATATAACAGGTTTAAAAATGTAAAACAATACAAACAATGTATCATTCTATAGAAAAAGTGGTAGTGGGAGCCTAGATTTGATCATGGCAAGGCTATAGCTCTCTTTTGTATTAAGTGTAGTTCATTCCAGTATCGTATTGTGCGTGGGGAAAAGGAGTTTTGGTGGTAATTAGTGCTAGAAAATGCAATGACAAAATTCAGGTTTCGAGATGGTAAGAGATGATGATGATCTGAACACAGAAGGTTATTTTGAATTTTGTACAGATTTGTTAAGGAGGTCATTTTTCTTCTATGTTCTAAGGTTGGCCATTTTAGTTCGTTTAGCATTGAGGTCATACTGCTTTGGTAGTTGTAATTATTAAAAACAAATCTGGCATCACTTTTTTGTATCATTTCTATTGTTTGGGTGTGTTTTTTTGCCATGGATGCCACACCGAGGAACAGTATTCTACTTAAGGTCTGACATATGTTTTGTATGCTATTTCTTTCATTATGCGATTTCTGACTTTAATATTCCTTTTGATAAATTAAGTGTGGTACTGCCTTTGTTAGTGATGTTATTTATGTGAGGTGTCCACAGTCTAAGTTTTGATTGATAGTAATTCCTACGTATTTTGCATTTTCAGTGGATTTTAGCATTTCGCCATGTAATTTGTAGGGATATTTAATTGTATTTGTTTTTAGTTTTAAAGTTTTAGTGCTACCCTCTAGTGTTAATGCACATAAACGAATAATGGACAATACACGCACGCACTGCCCACCGAAAACCCTGAGTTCAGGATTTGGGAATGGATTCCACGTGGATCTAAAAAATAATATAATGGGACTAAATACTCACTGGATTGTTTGGAACAATCGTATTTATAGAAGCAAGTCCGCGCATTATGAACAGTTTATGTGTGTATTGTTTATTAAATGTGCCAAACACTGTTTTTTAAGATACATTGCTGCAAGCGTGCATGACTAACATATAGATGCGCATGCATACAATATATGCTTGGGGTGTGTATGGGTAAGGATAAATGTGTGCATATACATCGGTTGCTCTTGATTGATTGAGCTACAATGAGATAGATATTTGTCGGAGTTTTAGAATTGTTATCATGTTCGAAAGAACGTGTGCGTTACTGCATTAAAGGGGTCTTTATATGTAAGGGATATTACGTCCATTGGAAATTCGAGATATCATTAATTGAAATTACGTGTTACTAACATTTATTACGGTGACGTTATCATTTTCTGTTTGCTACCTTTGATATATTTTATGTTTGAGTATACTACAATGTAGTACCCATTCACTAATGGGTACAGACGCCTTAAGAATATTTGCATACTGAGAGAATACTTTTATTTTACTTTTATATAATTTAATACTTACTCCAACGTATATACATACATCAAACTCGTAGTATATCCTTTCCTTATATTATCTTTATTAAATAAATTATCACATTTAGTAAATTAACATCTTCCACAGACACAAACTGAAATTGTATATAAACATGGTTAAGGAAGTTGAGTGTTTAGGTACGAAACCGATAAATGTCATTGTGTATGTATTTACATTTCAATACCTCCTCATATATTCTTAATTGCAATGTAACTTTCTGCTTTTGAAAAACACATTTATACATATGAAGAGCCTAGAGGTATTATTACGAATAACACTTGTATGAGGTCGTAACAATCACATTTGTATTGTTTGTCAAAACAAAGTATGTACACTTGATACTTGAAATAAAATGTTAAAAACAAAAACAAAACTATTCTCTAACCAGCAAGGCAGCATTAATAGGCAATTAAAGTAAAACACAAAGATGCTCGTGTATATATAAATACCAAAAAACAATAGCCTAGAAAGCCACAAAGAAGGTACTCAATGACTTGTCAGAGATGTTTATATCTATATTTAAAGAGGACTAAAATATAGCAATGTTTTTTATTTCGTTTTACACATTCTATTAACTAGCAGAATTAACTTTGCAGCATCATTGTCTTAAGAGCATTTTTAAAAACAATGTTTTTCTACGTTCTGCATATTAAAGGACATAGAAAAATAAAAACTCTTTTTTTTTCAGTTTTCAAAACCTTTTCTTTTTCCTTTTGCTGATATTCTATTTGGCTACCTGCCTGCTTCGCTCTGTTACTATAATCAGTAAGACTGGAATCTAAAACTATATATATATTGTTATAACGCTCGAGCTGAATCAGTTTTAAAAAATAATGTTAAATTATAAAATATTACAGATGCCCAATTATATTATTAAATAACTTATCATTATTATTTATGTTTTAATATGACTTTGTACAGTAGTTTCAGACAGTAATACAGTATATAATATATGTGTAGTATTTATATATATATCCACTTTTGCCTTTTGTTTTAGATAAACCAGATTTTGTTAAAAGTTTGATATTTTTTGCCGAAAATAATACATCCAGGTTTCACAACCAACGTTTCATTTCACTATGATACCCACCTACAACGTTGACATGTCAGACCATCATTATCATTGTGTTCGTCAATGAATAGAACATAATTTAAAAGCAAACTGAGCAAGTGTAATGCATAATAAATGTTATTGAAACATAATGAACCCGATACCATGTTAACCATTGCAATACTGATATAAGTTATCTATCGGCTCATATCCGTGTAATTAAGTAATATAATCGGGTTTCCTAATCGCATTGAATTACACGCTTGGCTTGACAACATCTGGTTATTGAAATACTTACGGTTGTATTTTAAAACTTGAGCGCTGAAAAAATATCTTTTTAACACGTATGATAAACTTTAAATATAAGTATATCATTACCGTAAGACTGTGATCGAGAATCTTTATGTCAGTGAATTGAACCAAAAAATAGATATAATGTCCTATAGAAACCACAGCGTCCAAACGCAATGGCATTGTAGGTCCGCACTGTACTGCAAACAAGGAGCAATATTTAATTAATTATACAATGAAACAGACATAATACATCAGAAAGGGTGGTGAAGACAGGGTAACCGACTTGGAACCGTCAGTAGACAATAAGGCCTACAGGTTAACTTGAATCGATTTTATGTGTACACAATCCTCGCTAGTATCCTGTCTTCAGCGCCCAAATAGACAAGACAGGGTAAACAAAACTACATGCCATCATAAGGAATTCTCTAACAATTAAAGTCCACATTCAGAAAAACTAACAAAAGAAACACTAGGATGTTGTTGTAAAGTTATGTAAAATATAAAACAAACTTTTATTATATACCAACAAAAATGTAGAAATATTTTAAAAAGTATTAAAATGTATATGGCAACAGTAAGCAATAGTAACTTGAGAATAAAGGCACATACATATATCAAAACATATTTTTTTTTTTTATATTTCAATATTTTATTTCTTTCAATACATACATGCAAAAGAAAACAATATATGGTTTATGACAGTACAATAGTTACATATATATGAATGTAATCATTGAATAACACAAAACAGTTATATTAAAGTGTCATTTTACATACATGTATTCCGAGAAATAGTTAACGAAAATAAAGTAAGAGAGAGAGAGAGAGAGAGAGAGAGAACATTTAATACCGAATACTGTCAATTTTCTGTATTTAATCGTAAAACTTCCCATTTTTTTGAGTGATATTCCAATTTGTCTTTTGAACTGGCTATAATATGCTCTATATGTTCAATTTTTTGTATGTATGAGATGAATGATGTAAAACTAGGAATCGTTTTCGCATACTTATTCTTGAAAATAAAATACTTTGCAATTATTAAAACACAATTTAAAATATCTGAATAAGATTTATCTTGAATAATACCAAATGAGATCATTTGGAAAGTCAATGCAAAAGGGATATTTTTGCTGTTTAAAAAGTTATGTATTTCTGTCCAGAAAGCTCTACTAAATGTACATTCCCAAAACAAATGTTCAATTGTTTCAACGTGCATATTGCAAAAATCACAGAGACTTGTGTTACTAATTTTGCATTTATATAGAAATTTGTTTGTGGGTATAATTCTCATTATATACTTATATTGAAAAGTTCTAAGTTTTGTATCGATCGTGCTTTTGAAAGGTGTAGTATGAATGCGTTTCCAGTTTATGTTTGTTATAGTTTCCTCCCATTTTTGGTGAGGTTTAATTGGTAATTCTGCTTGCATGCGTTCCACTTGAATGTTGTATAATAATTTGTTGGCACTATTTTGTTTTTCTATTTGTTTTAGTAAGCTGGTTTCGCAACAGTGTGTTGTTCTGTCTTCTGTTTTCAGTTTCTGTTTCCATTTGTTTGGTATGCTTTGAACAATTGTATAGTAGTTCAGGAATTCAGAGTTATGTATGTTATATATTGTTTTCAAATGTGCAAATGTATAAAATTCTCTAGTTCTATGGTTATACAATTGTTCAATATATTTAATACCCAAGTTATCCCATGTTTTGAAGTAAATAGTACGTCCTTGGTGTTTTATGTACGAGTTATTCCATATTATCTCTTTTGCAATGTTGCTAGTCTTCTTTTTGAAGTTTACTAAAGACCATGATTTTATTATTTCTGACAGAAAAGCGGATCGTGTGATTATGTTTTTTGCATCTTTACCGTTCACATTGCTTTCAAAAAGAATGCCCCCACCATACTGATTAAGTTCTTTCATGTAAATATCCTTCCAATCACCGTGATTATCCGGATTAGCAAGTCTTTTGACCCATCCTGCTTTAGTGGAATTAATAAATGATTCCAAATCTATCATTTTTAGACCACCATTTGTATAGCCTTGTATAATCGTTTTCCTATTGATTTTATCTGGTTTACCCTCCCACAAATATTGATACATTTTATTTTTTATTCGATTTAAGGATTCTGTTGATGGAGTCTCCAAAACAGTTAGAGGGTATATCAGTTTTGGTAGAGCAAATGTTTTTATTACCGTTATCTTTCCTAGAATAGATAAATTATGTTTTTTCCATTGATCTAAGCATGTTATAAATTGATCTATTTTCGGATAAAGGTTATATTCTTCACATTTTCCCTTTTCATTTGCAAAAACAATTCCCAGTGTTGTTGCTTTGTCTTTAGTCCATACAAATTGTTTTTCTTCACAGTATTTTTCATTTGAATCTTTTAATGAACCGACACGTAGTATTATTGATTTTTTTATGTTTAATTTTAATCCAGACTCTTCACTAAAATTATCGATTAGTTTTACTAATGTTTCAAACGTTTTCTTTGACCCATCTAGAATAAATGTAGAATCGTCGGCGAATGCTGTGTTTTTTATTTCATTATTATTAATTTTTATTCCTACAATATCCTTATGTTTTCTTGTAGCATTGTATAGTATTTCAATTGCTATTATAAAAAGATATGGCGATAGTGGGCATCCCTGCCTAACTCCTCTATCTATTTTAAAAAAATCAGACATGTATCCATTATTTACAACACAACTTTGGGCATCGTTATAAAACAGTTTTATCCAATTGATAAAAGAAGGTCCAAAGTTAAAATAGTTTAAACATGTTATAATAAATTCATGGTCGACGCTATCAAATGCCTTCTCGAAGTCCGCAAAAAATATTAGTCCTGGAGAGTCTTCGTCATTCAAATAATCAATAACCTCAAATATAGTTCTTATGTTTTCTCCAATGTATCTACCTTTCAAAAATCCTGTTTGGCTATTGTCTATGAGTGTAGATAAAACCTTTTTCATGCGGTTTGCAATGCATTTAGTAGCAATTTTATAGTCCACGTTTAATAAACTTATAGGTCTCCAGTTTGTCAATGAAGTTAAATTGTTGTCTTTTTTAGGTAATAAGGTGATAACGCCTTGTTTTTGCATAACTGTTAAATTTCCATTTTCAGATGAATAATTAATTGAATTAATATAAATGTGTTTAATTTCGTTCCAAAATATTTTATAAAACTCTGTTGTTATTCCATCCGAACCCGGACTTTTGTTGTTTTTCATTTCTTTTAGAGCATTATAACATTCCAGTTCTCTTAAATTTCCTTCACACAGTTCGCGTTGTTCTTGATTTAATGAAGTTTCATTTTCGATGGGGAAAAAATCCGTATTTGTTATTTTCGTATTAATTTTACTATATAATTGTTCATAATACCGTTTTGTTTCTGTCATGATACTATTAGAGTCCGTAATTTCTATCTTGTTGTTTATTAGTCTTTTTATGTTTTTCCGTTCTGATTTTTTTCTTTCTAGATTTGCGAAATATTTTGTGTTTTTTTCTGCTCCTTCGACCCATTCTGCTTTTGCTCTAATAATGATACCAATGGTCTTTTTTTCTATAATATTTGCTAAAAGATTTTTTTTTTCTAAAATAGTGTTAATCGTATTTTCGTTATGAGGGTTTGATGATAATTCTAATTCTAGTTTGTCTATTTCATCTTTTAGTTTAATTTCTTCTTTTAATACTTTTTTTTTCTTGAGCGATGTATATAGAATTGTCTCATTACGGATTGTGCCTTTAACTATTTCCCAAAGAGTATTGGGGTTTGAATCTTTATTTATTTCGACTATTTCTTGTATAGTTTGTTTAATTTTAATTTGGTATTCTTTTTCTAAAATTACACTATTGTTCAATTTAAAATACCCAGGTCCGCGTGGTGTATTGTCCGTATTTAAATTAAAATATACAAGAGAATGATCTGAACGTAGCCCTGTAGATATTTTACAAGCCGAGATAGAATTTATAATATTTGAAGACACTAAAAAATAATCTAGTCTGCAAAATATTGGGGGTTTATGGTTTGAGTGCCACGTGTAATGTCTAGTAGTGGGGTTAAAAATTCTCCAAATATCGTTTATATCGTTATTTCCTATTATAGTATTAATCTTTTCTCGACATTGTTTGTTGTTGTTAATATTACCATTTTTCTTGTCTAAACTTACATCAATCACAGTATTAAAATCCCCACCAATAATTAAAGTATCACTATCATTTAAAGTGACAAACTCTTCAATACTTGACAGAAACTTCATATTATCAGATGTGTTATTCGGACCATACACATTCAACATTAGAAATTCTTGTTCATCTATGCTGATCTTTAATGATTGCATCCTACCATCTATAATGTTTTTATGTTCCAATATTTTGTATGAAAAATTCGAGTTAACAAGGATGCCCACGCCCATACTATTTCTACTATTTCCACTAAAAAATGCCTCATGCCCCCATTCTGTTTTCCATGTTCTAAATGTATTTTCTTCGCAATGGATTTCTTGTAAAAAACAAATTGAGTAATTATTTAGCTTTAACCATTCAAAAATTTGTCGTCGCTTGTGATAATCGCCCAGTCCCTTAACATTAAAGGTACATATTTTAACCGTCATTTATTACTATCATAAAATGTATGCTATGACAAGTATGGGTTGTTTGAATATCATTACAGTGTATTACCATTGAACAGTACGGTAAAAGTTTAACGTCTAAGTAGTCTATCGTTGAAAAAGAGAGTATATAGAGAGAAGTCAGAGTAAGATATAAGAAGGAGAGACCAGGGGTGACAGTGTACATTTCAGTATTCTCGTATTGGTGTACGATTTGGGCGCCATCTAAGTTTGTAATAGTGTATTATATTTGCATATCAATACATAGCACACGTTGAAAGCAATAATTTCGGATTCAATCTTAAATACAAAAATAAGATAAAATAAAGCACCAATGATAGAACACACACATCGCTACAAAGTCCTTTTTTCGTCTGAAAAAGGGAAAAAGGAAAAAGGAAAAAAAAGAAAAAAGAAATCGACAACAACAACCATGAAACAAAATTAAGGAAGAAAGACACCATACAAAAACAATTAAACATATTTCAAAATAAAGAGCCAAAGTGACTTAGAAACAAAAAAACACAAACAAATACAACAACTACACAATCACGTTGAGGTTATCCCATAAACAATGCATTGTTTATCAAATAAACTCTGCATCTAGCTATAACAACATGGCACACACATTTGGAGAATATCTGGTGGCACTCAGTTTATATACATCAAAAGTAATCCTACGTGTTCGATTAAGTAGGCTTTACAAAGAATACATTTCTATTCAAAACACATTAGCTGTGTGTCTTTTACGGGAGCATCAAAATTTACAATAATTACTAGTGCTTTACGTTTATGAAAAAATACTATATATTGAACACATTATATTCTAAAAAATAAGCACTTACGTATACATTTTGATCGACTCTACAATACCAAAACGAACTATATGTAAATATATACTCTCCCCAAAAACATTGAACAATTGCTATTGTAATACTTCACAGTTTAAACATGCTTTACAGAAAAATATATACCAACATATATCAACACATTTCTTTTTTTTTTACATAAAAAACAATAGAAATAAAATTTAGGTATTATATATATATATATGCACAAAATTAATGAAACAACAATTTACACACAGACACACACACACCCACACACACACAAAGACACAAACACTTTTTTTTTAAATTAGCTATTCTGTTCAGAACTGGTTAAAATAAGCTTTGCAGAATTATCATGATTAATGTATTACATATTATTGTACTTTATAAAAGGCACATGAGGATGCTACTTAAATATGTGTGCACGCTTCACGTTCAAAATACACACTACATCGTTTACTCTCGCACCAGTGATTTTATATGACAATACTATGCATAATTTCTTACACTTATTATAGTTAACATGTAATATAAGTGATATGAAGTAACATTTCGAAAAGAAGTAAGGAGTAATGAAGGCAATGTAGATAATTTATATATAAATAATTCAAACAAATAAACAAAACTAGAACAATATCTACCAAATAACTACTCTTTTTTTCACCATAATATATGTTTTCTCTTCATTAATTATCAACAAGTTACGCAAAATAGCATATGAGTAATGTATTTGTTTTCAAAAACAGTGCAATGTTTATTTTATACAAGTTGGTACAAAAGAACAAGAAAAACAAACCATTTAAGACCTGCCGCAATGTGTTCATGACGAATGTGAAAGAATAAAACCCCATGTATTGTATCTTACCGAAACGAAAATGTAAGACCAAAGTGAGGTTTGAAAATATTTAGATCATTTTTCGATGACAAAAGCAAACCATCAAACACCAACAACCGACCCGACTCAGACCGTCATTCGTTAATTTACATCTCATGAACACTTGCAACCCCATATTCTCTATCTTACCGAAAAGCGAAAAGAAATAAGATGAGAGTGGGGTTTATTTTAGTAAGTTATTTCTTGGAAGATTACAGTACTAGAGACTATTATGTCGATTTTTGTACAAAAACAAGGTTATTATTCGACAAATAACACGGTTTAATAAAGGCATGTCTACTTATGTTCATAAAAGAAAACACTACAATGTTTCACTTTGCTAGTATTAATTATAATAATATTGACATTTATTGTTTAATAAATAAGCAGCAACATATTAATACATTGTATCTTGTTTTCACACCGGCAATTTCGGAATACCGGAACTGCATATTACAGATAATGTGAAAAGAAGCAACACGACGAGACAGAAACACACACATGCGCGCACGCACACACGCACGCACGCAGACACCCACAGACAACACAGACAACACACACACAACGACTGACTGATAAATTGAATTGCTTTTTTAATCTGTATTGGCTTTGATATTTTACAATAAAATAGTAACACGTAAATTCTTCTCCTCAGAACCTATTTATATATAGAGCCATATTCTATATTACTGAAAACACAAAAGCATGCACCTATGTGATTGCTCACTCCTTACCGCTTGCCCGTGCATATGCACGCACAGACGCACGCATAGTGTAGTTTATGTGATCATAAAAAACATAACATACAATACAAGATAATCATCAAACCTGCATGTAATACTATGTTTGAGCTCTTTTAAGCGTCAAATTTGATTCTGTTTAAGATTTAGATTTAAACATATTTAATTGCCAATATTTTACAGACAGAATAATATCCACATATATACAATAGAAATATTATAATGACAAATGGGTCGGGTAACATACCCGTATTGGTATATACCGGTAGTGATTTTATATTGTTTAAGAAATATTTCTCAAAAACATAAACAACCATAAAAACTAATAAACCTTTGTGCATGTAGACGATTTACCAAAAAAAACCACAAAAAAACAAACAAACAAAAACCAACAAACAAACAACAACAAAACATACTGTAACGAGCAATAATTAAATAATACAGGTGTATGGTTAATACTGGAGTCTTCACCTGATCTGTAAAGTACTGTTTAGTGTGTCAATTTATAAGCTCCTATTAATTACGTGTTCGGGACTGGTTTATGTAAGGTACCACTGTGTTTGTATGTCATCTTGTTTTCTCCCGTTAATCACGAGTTCGCGTGGTACTTAAAAGAAAGTATTGTATAGTTTGCATCGAAAGATCAATTTCTTATCGCGGGTGTTGAGGGAAAACACAATCTATTGTATACCGCACGGGTGTTTTAAGCGCGATAAATATTCACACTGATTTTAAAGGGACTGTGCAATAAATAGTTATGGCCAGGGGAGATCGAGCCAAGTGTGGAAGTCTTTGAACTCTATTCTTTCTATTTTAGCTGTAGACCTCCATTTAACAAATATTTTTCCGTTCGCGAACCAAGACTGGTCTACCTCATCCTTAAGTTTCTTCCTTGTTGATGCTAGAACCTCGTTATTAAGTTTGGTGAGGTCTTCAAATATTGACATCCCACTACCTTTTAACAGCTTCCGGTTTGCCATCACGCTCTGTTTGACTTCTCTGTGCACAAACTTAACAATAACTCTGCGATTTCGGCCTGTTTGAAAGCGGCCCAATCTATGAGTATTTAAGTGTTTGCATTAATTGCTGATGATATATATTTCTAGAATGTTATGAATTTTATAGAAGGATGAGGTAGTTTGAAATAAGTAAAGAAAATATTAAAAAGAAGCTGATATGATAAGTGAAATGTGTACTATGACAAATGGCTAGGGTAGGTGGACATGTATTCGGAAGAAATAGTTTATAGTGGTAAGATATATTGGTTTTTTGAATGTTTGACACTGATTTTTGTCAAGCTGTGTGCCACGTAGGGCTGATCAAGAGATATTCCTGGAACTTAACGGAACACCTAATCAATATACTAAGTTCAAAAAGGGACATAACCTTTGCAGAAAGCAGCACAGAGTTATGAAACCTGATATGCTGGGTCATGTTATGATGTAGAACAACTGTATACAGTTTCAAAGTTGTAGCTGTAATAGTTACCTAATATATGTACCTATGACATAGCGCCAAATTAAATACAGAAATTTCAATACAACAACACAATCTTATGGCCAGTCTTTTACCCTCAACATTTTGGTAAGTCTTTTACCCCCAACATTTTTAATCAAGTGCTCCTCCATATGTCACGCAGCAATTTCAATACAACAACAGGATTTTATGGCCAGTATTTTACCCCCAACATTTTGGCCAGTATTTTACCCTCAACATTTTCAATCATGGGCTCCTGAAATATGTCACGTGCTCCTCCATATGCAGCATCAAAAACCATATAGACTGCGCTCAGGGAGCGCCGCCGATAAGATATATCTCAGGATGTATCCAGAATTGTACTGAACACTCTCAGCATTGCCAAAGAGAAAACCAATCTAGGGTACGAAAAAACGAGGGACAAAAGCGTATGCACCTACTTCCCGTGGTCGGGGTTTCAGTAGGTGCAATCATAGAGTCCCAAGAGGTTGTCCAGTCATCGCACGAGGGAAAAGTGAAAAGGGAAAAGGGAAAAGTGATGCGTTGTGGCTGACTGTAGAGGGGTCAGGCCTAAAAGTTTCGCCTTATCTTGCATACACACTGTTTCATCTGTTTTGATGAAAATGTAATCTGCAAATGTTTCGGATTATCCTGCTCGGAAGTATTCAAAATATAATTAGCTGACTTGAAATACAATTATAAAACATAATTACCGGTAGCGGAAGTAAACATATTTTAAATGCCAAAATAATGAATGCATTTCTTAAATCAACGAAAATAAAGCTTATTTTCTCTCATGACCCGATTTATACGGAAGCACGCAATTCAGGGGACATTTATTTACTCTAGGGATACAGATCAGTAAGAGGAGTTATGCGTGGGATATTTGGCTATGTACCTAGTTTGGAGTCTTATATTCTAAAGCAGACACAGAGGATCTTACATGAGTGACTGTGTATTATTGATTTTAATAAACGAGTTGGATAAAATGATAGGAAACGAGGCTGTGTAGAGTATCCTATCTTTTTATCCAACGAGCAATACGCTCTACTGTTTAGGTGCTGTGTATACGTCATCATTATTCTGTATTCAGTCCAAACTGACAAGACAGTGTAATAAAACTACATACCTCAATAGAGAAATGTCTATTTATTAAGCCCAAATGCACAGATATGACCAAACCATGCAGTTGCTGCTGATATAAAAAAAATACAGAATTAAAAAAGACATTCTATGATGTATTTAGAACTGATTTCAGCAGTTGGAGCCGAAGAGAAAACCAATCTAGGGTACGACCAACAACCCTGATAGACGAATGTTTATATACCTATCCATTCAGTGTTTCAGAAAGTTGCAAGAAAGTGCCAGGTCATCGCATAATGGAAAAGTGAAGCGTAAGGATACTGAATGCACTAAGGTCGTACCCTTTTCTGACAGATTTCTTGATTATTTTTGTAAAATAGTCGGGAAACCCGTCAGATCAGTAGTACAACCTGGACTTTGCAGGCGAGAGAAATGTATTTGTGTCAACTGCAGGTACATGTGGAAAATATTTAAGTTGTTCACAGAGTTAATCTCAGAAAACATAGTAGAAATATTAATATGTCACGTGGAACTCTTGATATTTTTTTTAAAACTCGCGGCACCCCGTTAGTTTTACATAATGTGTATATGAGCACACTATTAATATTATTATTTGAATCATAATGGGAAAAGTTCTATGTAAATTGTCAATGCGTCTTATTTAATTTAACGTATTTGTTTGTTTGTTTGAATGGTATGTTATTTCATTTTGTGAACATGTATGGCATATATGGTGGTCGATTTATTTGTGGTAGAAGTAGACCACCCCATTTTTCCTGGTTAGAATCAGTATTTATAACTGTTGGTTATATTCCACCATTAATAAATTTAAATATATGTAGAATAACGAAAAAAATCAAGTGAAAACTCAAGATTGTATGCAACTATATGATGTAGGTTTAACGTTAAAATAATACTGGATTCATAAATCGAGATGGATGTGTTTATTTGTTTATACGGACATCATTGGGATTACATAGTAAAAATGAGATATAGGGTCCTATAGAAACCACAGCGTCCGAGCTCAATGGCATCGTAGGTCCACACTGTACTGCAAACAAGGACTTGATAATACAATGAAATAGACAAAAAACAACAGAAAGGGTGGTGAAGACAGGGTTACCGACTTGGAAGGGTCAGTAGGCAATAAGGCCTACTGGTTAGCTTGAATCGATTTTATATGCGCACAATCCTCGCTATTATCCTGCCTTCAACGCCCAAATAGACAAGACAATGTAAACAAAACTACATCCCATCAAAAGGAATTCTCTAACAATAAAATCCACATACTGAGGAAAACACACATCAGTAACTGTTCACTTTAAATTGTCATGTATATGATTTTCCGAATCTGAGATTAGAGGTAATATCATTTTATATAATTATATTTTATCACATAACGTCCGTTGTTAGCAGTGTCGAACACCCATTAAATATTATATTGTATGACACACGTGTAATACAACCTGGAACGATTTTGATAGGTTGAGATTAAACCTGTAACACTACGCAACTGAACTATTTTATTTATTACAAATTCAACCAGATCTGAGTCATAAACTTATTATTTGTGACAGCTTATAAAAATAATGCACGGTATACAAAACCGTTGTTGGTTTGTTAAAAAGTTGGCGTAAACTGCTATTTTGTAAAGAGGTAAAACACGAACTCTTTTATTCGCAACGTTATGTGTGAGACGCGACGTTACGACGTCACATATTTGATGACGTTTTGGCGCTAAAGTGTGTCTGACGTCGTGGCTGTTCTATGTCCATCTGAATTATTTTTTACTAATTTGATTGCAATGTTATGTGATAAAAAGGATCTTAAACTCGTTCCCATTCTATATAAGATTTATGAAACACGTTATGATTTATTTTTAATTTTAACTCGCCAAAAGGCTCGTTAAAATTAAAATAATTCATAACTCGTTTCATAAATCTTATATGAAATGGGAACTCGTTTAAGACCCTCCAGTGCGGTTCTTTCAAGCAGGCGAATTGGCAAACTAGACGATGTACCAATGCATCATTCATAAACTGTTGCAATTGTTTTATCAATATCTGATCTGTGATTTATACAAGATCAGTTTTGATGAGAACATGTTTTGGTAGTTCTGATCATCACTATGAAGACTTCAAAATTGCAAAAAGATTCAAACTTGTGTTCATAGTATACTGATACAGAATGGAAGAAATGAGATAGAAGGAAGGTAACCCTTCAAGAAAGAAAAATCTTGTTGACAAACAAGTGTTTTACATAACTATATAATGAACATGATGATAAGAAAATAGTTCCGGCAAAGTGATTTCGTCACTGGAGTGACGATATAGAAAAATGCTCTCGTCACTGGTGTGACGATATCATTTTAGTCTGATATGAAATTTAGCTCACTGAGAAATTTATATAAATACTGTTAAGTATATAATAAGTACACACTAGTGTGTGTTTTATTATGCCCCCACCACCGAATGGTGAGGGGGCCATATAGCGTTAGTCTTTACTTCCGTCCTTTCGTCCGTTCGTCTTTCCGTCCGTCCGTCCCGAAATGTTTGTGTGTCTATCTCCTCCCACAGTTTTCAACCGATTACGTCGAAATTTTACAGGATGCTTACCTAGGATGTCAAGATGTGCATATCGCTTCGATGTCAAACTCAACCAGGTATTACCGAGTTATGGACTCTTTTTCGTCAAATGTTACGCAATATCTTGTGTGTATATCTCCTCCCACACTTTTTCAACCGATTGCTTCCAAACTTTACAGATGCTTACCTATGATGTCAAATGTGCATATCGTGTCGGCGTCAAATTCGACACAGTATTACCAGAGTTATGACCCTTTTTTCCACAAACTTTACGTCAAAATATCTCGTGTGTCTATTCACTCCCACACATTTCAATCGATTGCTTCGAAACTTTACAGGATGCTTACCTCTGATGTCACGATGTGCATATTGTTTCGGCGTCAAAATCGGCTTCGTTTGCATTTATTATAGCTTTTGCCTTCTTGTTTGTCTGTTTGCGTGTTTGTTTCTGTGTTTTGTGGTTGACTGTCCTCCTTGAATGCTATTTTCCCTGTTCGATCTTTTTACATTTCTTTTCTTAGTATTACTGGACTTATGGCCCCTTTTTCTTCAATTGTTACGTTGGAATATCGTGTGTGTCTGTCTTCTCCCACAGTTTTCCTCCGTTTTTGTCAAGCTTTACAGGATGCTTACCTATGAAGACAAAATATGCATATTGATTCGTCGTCATAATCGATCCAGTATTAGCAGAGTTACGGCCACTTTTTCGTCAAATTTTAAGATTTGCATTGATTGTTTTCATTGGGGCATCTGGTTAGCTGATTTAGGTTAGCTGATTTACGTAAAGATGGTTTGCTACGGGTGATACACTGACTAATGTTAAAGCCAACCCGTGATTATATTAAGAGTTTAGATGACAGATGTATACCCTGCCCAGGTTACGAGCAGTATCACGACAACCGCCACACAGACACATTTTGACGTGTGACATGATATAACTATCGATCTTCACAACTGATTTTCTTTTGAATTATCTCAGTTGAGTGTAAACGAGTCTCTTTGTATTTAATTTGACAGTTATTCACTGGTATTGCGTACTGCTTTTTTAAAACCTCATTAGAAACCTGATACTGTTGTTCATAGCATCACATCACAAATTCTAAATTATACAAACGCAGTTGATATACGGTTGTATAGAGTGCATAGGTCAATATTTCTCTTTTATCAGTTGTTTCGCTTCATACAAAAACAATAATAACACTAAGCTATGTTGTACCCTCCGTTGGTAATCAGATGAACTGTTTACCCGGTTGTATGGTTATATTGATATATCTTTTTATTAAATGTTAACACGAAACGTAAAACTATAGATGGAATTTCCCACTAAGTCGGATGTTGATATGTAGTCACCAGGACAAATATTTTACCAAGTCAGACATCCATCATATATGCATCATAATCAGACCAAATGTATATATATATATATATGCATCGCAAATATACATCGTATTGACTCTTCCTTTTCCATACGTGTAAGTAAATATCCTCTTTTGAATCATAAGATAAACAAATTTAACGTTCGCAGCTAGAATTTGAAGTTACATTATACAATACACACATATCTAAATCATCATCTAGTTCAGATTAATGACCACTCAGTCGAATCCATATGATACATTCGTCTACAGTTTTTAACAATAAACGTTAAGTTACATGTTTGTTTCTGATATAAATCAATAGCCCTCCAATCTCTCGTTTACCATCTTTTGATTTAAAAGTTATATTTAATATAAACGTCCTGATATCATCAGCTTCGTAGTCACTGTTTATATTTAACCAGGTTTCAGGCAACAAAACATATTTCGTTATTCAAAACTGTTTAAATTCACAAGATAATCATTTCACAAAATAATCATGTACTGAAAACAGTGTTTCTGTATTTCACTGTATACACATACACCGGAAACTGGTACCCACCCCACCCCACCCCCCACCCCCACCCCCCCCCCCCCCCCCCCCACCCCCACCCCCCCCACCCCAACCCCCTCACCCAAATCGGTCAAATAAACAAACTCACATAGATTACCTTCCACTGACCGGCCAGCAGAGCATATGGGATGGCGAGTTGTCCGTCATCCTCGTCCGTCGTCCGTTAACATTTGTCTTGAGAACACTCTAGCACCTCCATTTATTATTTGATATTTACCAAATTTTGCCAGATTGTTAGTATCAATGAAACCTCGGAAAAGTTTGTGAAATCGGCAGTGTGGATGTGTTTTTGGTATCAAAGACGATTTGTGATACATGTACAGACACTGTTTTGGGTGAAATTGAGATGCTATATTGCGTGAATTGGAAGCATGTAGGGTCAGTGGAAGCAGGTATACTATGTTTGATGAGTAAAGGGACAAATGACTAAATGATATGAATACAAGTGATTTTGTTTATTTGTATATTGTTGGTGAAGATGTAGTGCTATCGGTATTGGGCTGTGTTTAAGATACAAAACAAAAAATATATGATTCCTTTTTCATTTTGTTTATTTGACTTCGTTTTCGTGTTGAAGGCATACGTATGCTTGTTTTTTTTAGTAAAATGCGAGATTTTAATCGTGACAGAAAACTAGTGATAGATCTGAACATGCTAGCATAGATCTGATTCAATACTCATTTATTTTATTGTGTTTTTGAATAATGCATGGTTTATTGGTCTTCTTTGCTGATTTATCTAATAATGTGCAATATGCACGTGCATATGCATCTGTTGAGATGTGTATTTTGTACAATGATTTGTGAAATTGTGATAAAAAAAAAAAGGAAAAATAATTAAAAAAAGAAGTACCTAATCAGGTGCGAGTAAGCACGTGTAATAATGTGCAGTTATGACGTAATAATAAATTATAAATAATTGTTTTATCAGTAAACAAATAACATACACAGATTATTGATTTATTCTAATACACCCGCACTATATAGCCTAGTTTAAAATATCTCGTTATATTGAACCATATATCACTAATTTTTGCAACGTTATGAGAATAAGCATTGCGCATTGTAACGTATGCAACGTATCAATTGCAATGGTCGTTCAATAGTAAACAATAATTTCACTCGCACTTTGGGCTCGTGAAATTATTGTTTACAATTGAACTCCAAACTGTGATATATTAAACGATAATTCATGGTAAACGATGTTCTATTTCTTAAATAGCATGCAATAAAAAGTGGTGCAGCTATGCACGTGTATATGATTTGCATGAGATGTTAGTGTGCGTAGACAAAAACGAATAGGTGCAGTCGTGCACGTGTAAATGCATGACACCAGGCTGTGTAAAATGAATGGAAAAAAGAACGATGCTTTAATAGTATAAAACTGTGCTCGTAGGCACGTAAATCATAAGCATGGATGCACATGTACATGTATTGCATTTTCACGTTTTCAATGGTATCCAACAGTGTGCGAATATGCACGCAAACAAATGTGCAATTGTACAGGTGTAAATACATCTCAGATGAAAAATAAAACAAACAAAAACAAAAAATAAAAATAATTTAAAAAAAACAGGAAGAGATGTTTTAATAAAATGTTACACTACAATATAACAGTGTACATCTCGGTATGCATACCGTGTAAACAGCTGTGCGTGTGCGTAAGCATGATGAATACGTGCAATTTTGCACGCGTAAATGCATCACACGAGGCTGTGTAAAAGGAAAGAAGAGAAAGAACGATGTTTTATTAGTACAGAACAGTGTGCTCGCAGGCACGTAAACAATATATGGTGTTGCACGTGTAAATGTATTGTATATAATTTCTACGCATAGAAGGAATAATGTTTTCCAATGGTATCCAACAGTGTGCGAATAGGCATGTAAACACATGTGCAAGTGAACAGGTGTAAATACATCGCAGTTGAAAAGAAAGAAAAAAAAAGTAAAAAGTAAAAATAAAAGATAGGAAGACGAATAGGTGCAGTTGTGCACGTGTAGGCACGTAAGATGTATGCCGCGCTGCACGTGTAAATGTGATGCACGTAATTTCTACACGTAGAATGAATACTGTGTTCAATAGTATGCAACAGTTTGCGAATAGGCATGCAGACAAATGTGCAATTTTACAGGTGTAAATACAACGCATTTGACAAGAAAGAAAAAAGAACGGAACAAGGGTTTTACTAAAACTTTACGTCTCAATATAACATTGTACATCTTAGTAAGCGTGTAAACAGATGTACGGTCTGCACGTGTAAGTGCATGGATTATACATATTACTAATAATAATTATAATAATAATAACAACAACATAAAAAAAGACGGACAAACAACAATATTAGGATGCAGGGTACTGCATCAAATATTGATACTTAGGAATATCACTCTCAAATGTGATGGTTTCTGTATATACGCATGTATAAAATGGCACCATAATGTCTTAAATAACCATTGCGTTAATGTTTCTAACTAATGGTGTCAAGTAATAGAAACGCATATAGAAACTTCGATTTTCTATATTTCAAATCCTAATATATGAGAGGCAAAATGGGAGGACTTTCAATATACTACTATACCCCTTAAGCTGTAGAGATGATGTGTATATCATTACAAAATCGAATATATGCTAATCGTTGAAGGTAATGATCGTAATGTGTTTATTTTCACCGCTGCGTGTGTATTTAGTGCACAGTGTATTTAGTAGTAGAAACGTAATTCAATGGTTCTCCTCTACTGATTTTAGAGATGAGTGTCAGCATACTTTTCACCGGTGACTCCGCCTATGTCACTCGGGTCAAACGTTTGCGTATCTCACTGCTCATCGGATTGGCTGTGTGGCGTGCTCTGTACTGTTGCGACTAGGCAATATACTTAGTTTAAACACATTTATTTTACATCGATTGCCTAACACGTTCTTGCAGTTTGTATCAGTCACTCTCGATGGCTTCCTGGGTAGAACCAGTGCTAACCAATGTGGATTAATTATCTTGCTCTTGAGGATAAATAGCATGGCCACGGCGAGGATCAAACCCACCACCTCTTGATCCGAAGTCCGACGCTTTTCCCCTGGTTCACGCTCTCAACTCTACTAAGGAATATCAACACGGAATTCCCAGTAGCTAATCTATTTTAGCCAAAGACCTACTTCGTGAGAGTGTTGCTAGTATATTTACTAGAGTATTACTCTTGGACTTTGAATGTGTTCATAGGGAACGTTTTACGGATTTCCATTGCCTTGAAGACAAAGTTGGGATTTGCGCGACAGTAAGTACATTTTCCTTTTTTCCTCACAATCCATCTGCATATCGAATTCGCTCTGCTTATCGTAACATACTAAACGTGGAACACTTTGCTTGTTTCAAGAATCGGTTGTGTTCACAATCTCCTTGTAGTGGGTGTGTCCATCTGACAGTGATGTATGTGTGCTGCTATGTGATCGATTGGATATCGAACTCGCAAAAACGCGTGCATTGTACAAAATACGTAGCCGGTCGGTCAAATCTGTGTTGTTACTGGCAGACTCAAACTGGGTTGCATGTACAATTATATCACTGTCGTCATGCTAATCAAATCCTTCGATCCGACTTTTGTTAAACGCCTCGTACAAACATGGGCATTTATCTCACACCAATGTGCCTTCAATATATAGCTTGGTTGGGTATCGTACCTGAACCATCTTTTCTGTCCGGCATCCACAACATGGTTGATTTATACAGCGTCTTAAGAGCATCGGAGATTTTCCGGTGGTAGTTTCTGTCAACACTAAAACATGAACCCTTTAATGTGTATGCTCAATACATAGGCAACATCACCATAGTCATGAAAATGCTCAATGATAGGTCGTTTTGGATTACACAACCTGTGTTTCCCATTTTATCTTCGTCGTGCTGTGTTTAGTATTTACTATTATATTATATAATACATCATGTTTTTATTTATTTTATCAACATTTCGAAGACAGCGGCTTTTTTGACTGACATTTTCAGGGCAGTAGCCCTAGTGCCAACCCGATGAGAGTTGTGATTTCACATGCCTGCCTTTGCTTCTAATTAACATTGTAATATTAAACATGATCGTGTGATTTCTTTGTCATACATTCTGTAGGAATATTGATCTCAAGAATTCAAGGTCACTTTATTTATCAATATGAATGATTCGATTATGTGTTATAATTCGAGATATTTGTGAAATGACCAAACATATTAAAAACAACTGGTCCGCCACCTTTATAAAGGAGATACAAATTGGCTGGGGTATTGTCAAGTGAAATGTTCAACCAAATGCATAGTTTAGACATGAGCAATGTCAACATTCTAGCATATGACAGTAAGTCAACACTATTGATATGCACATAGTATCATAAAGAATACTAACATGGCAGAAATTGTACGCTTTATATCAGAAAAGTGTGGCACAATTTAACTCATTTTTTTTAATTTTTTTTTACGTGAAATAAATTGGTCAAAAGTCCAGCGAGCGTAGACCAGACATCATTTCTAAATATAATAAAACCATTTAAGCATATCATCCAAATTTCGAAGTATAACATTGTAAAAATGCACAGATATTTTTTCAATGACAATTGGTTTGCCAAATTATGCAAACCCTGCCAAATAATATAAACATACCATACCAATAAATATATGCGTATCCTGCCAAAATTAGGCAAACCCTGCCAAATAATATAAACATACCATGCCAATAAATACAGGCATATCCTGCCAAATTAGGCAAACCCTGCCAAATAATATAAACATACCATGCCAATAAATATAGGCATATCCTGCCAAATTAGGCAAACCCTGCCAAATAGTATAAACATACCATACCAATAAAAATAGGCATATCCTGCCAAATTAGGCAAACCCTGCCAAATAATATAAACATACAATGCCAATAAATATAGGCATATCCTGCCAAATTAGGCAAACCCTGCCAAATAATATAAACATACCATGCCAATAAATATAGGCATAGCCTGCCAAATTAGGCAAACCCTGCCAAATAATATAAACATACCATGCCAATAAATATAGGCATATCCTGCCAAATTTGTCATACCTAGACAAATAATATACGCTTACCCTCTACCGAATAATACAAGTATATTCTGTTAAATATAAGAAGGACATAGTCAAGGATTCAACACCAGAATAACTTCCAAAACATAATTCACTCTAAGTCACGTATACTAACGTTAGATAGGATACATTACAGAGAGGCTCGTACGTGTATAAGAGGAGCATATTAAGGATCAAACAATGAACATACTCCAAATTAAAATCTGCACTGAAGTCACGTATACCTGATACATGTTATACTAGATAGAGTGACGTAAAATAGAACACTTGTTCAGGAAAAACTCGCATAGTATATTTAAGAACTCAAATTCACATTAAGAAAGATTTAATTAATGTACAACATCAAATGTACATTCTCAAATGTATAAACTCAAAACAAAATCGTATTATTTCCATTTCATCAAAACGAATGTCTATTCCAGGACCCAACGTAAATACCGTTAATAACAGTTACATATTTTCCAAAAATTCTTATCCCAACAAATTAAAATTTATCTCAACTACACTAATCTTACGCTCCCTAGTCATCGGACGTATTTACCACTTCGTTTCAAATACCCGCTGACGTAGGAATGCCCATTCTATGATATTGACCTTTTGACAGACCAATCAGTGATATTTAACCATATGTACATCAAGTCAATTTGGGAGTGTCTTGTGCAGGCCCTCAATACTTGGGTTTCATTTATAATGATACATTAAAATCTGCTGTTTTTTACTTGTATGTAATCCATGTTATCTTAATTGCTATCGTATGATTTGATCCTGTTTGTTCTTTGTCATGTTCACATTGTTATGAATATTATGACAATAACATTCTATTCTATTCTATTCTGTACACTATGTTACTAAATTTAGAGGTGTTTTCCGACACATGTATTAAAGAAATGGCGTCAAGAGACAGTTCCTCGATCATCGTTGGCAATAGGGTTTAGCTTTATCGCTAACGTAGACGGTTTAATTATATTAAATTAATACCATTTCAAAGGCTACACTGGAATACATTTTATTAGATACAAGTGACGTTTTCGTGTGTTGTGAAACAAGATCTGGAAAATTAAGTATACAAGTCTTACTCCCTGGTCACATGTCAAAAGATCTTGAAGTTGGAAATGTGTTAAATAATAAAATTTATCGGAATGGAAAATGAATACGCAGTTTAGAGATAGTTGTCTACACAAGCAGAACGTTGTATACATTGCCTTTGATGCAGTACACATCCATTACTTGGTAATGTCATAAACTATTTGTATTTAATCTACTGATATTATATTCAATTCAATTCAATTTTTTTAGATAAACCGAATACAACCTCAGTGTCATCTTACATTGAAAAACATAACAATAATAATAATAATAATAATAATAATAATAATAATAATAATAATAGTAGTAGTAGTAACAACAATCCTAATATTAATAGACAAATAATTGGTTTTTTTAAAAACATGCATTTTTAGTTTATTTAATGCTTCACAGTCCCTGGCTGATAGGGCCAGAGTGATAAATTTATACAATTTATTAGTTTGAGCTCTATTCTGTGGGTCTAATAATTTAGTTAAAATTATTATTTCAGATTCTTTTATTATATCTGAAGGCGCTATTTGAAATTCAGCAATCATGTTGTTTCGAATATCTGTGTATTTATCACAGAAGAGGAGAAAATGTGCTTCAGATTCAAGGTCTGGACAACATTTACATAAGCGATTTCCTCTTAAAGTTTTTGGTCTTGTATATCTGCCCCTTTCAATATGTACTGAATGGGCGCTTAAGCGAAATTTAGTGATAGGTGTGTTTATTCCTTTCTCCATATTAAGTTATGGATAGTATGGTGTTTGGTTCTGTTGGAAGATATGGCTAAATGTTTGAAATTTACTATAAATATCCTCTTTATTTTGATCTAATTTCTTTTTGTTTGATTAACATAATAGCTTAGAATAGTTTTGTTCCAGGTATTGGAATCCATTAGGTTGATTTCATTTTCTGAAATTTTTCATGCTTTACACACTTTTGCCAAAGACTTAAGTAGAGAACAGGGTTTCCATTGACGCAGCTTTATTGCATCCCTGACTCGAAAAAAAAGCATGGGACCCCCCGTTATTCACGTGTAGCTGCGTCTCCTGGGATGCACATTTACATAATAGACATTCGAAGCGTGATAGGTCGTTGTAATCATTGCAAATCTTCTAAAAAGATTAATAAACAAATCCCGAAAGATCGACGCCATTTTCACTTCCGGTAATGTTTAAACTCTCGATATCGGGTACGGTACCGGGTTTATTTTGTTATAAATACAGCAATTCGCTGTTCATTTAATATACCCCTCTAGGGCGCAATGAAATCACAGTATGCAAGCTCCTCCTTCAACTAGTTTATGTCCCAGCGCTTCATATTATCCGATTATTTCATTGCGTTACCCAGCCGGGTAAAACATATAAAATAACATATAAAATAACGTGGCGCCCTCTTACGGCGAAAATGGCTGATCAAAACAGAAAGTGTAACAATGTTATTTGCTCTGTTTAAGGGCCGTCGGTCTTGAGATCATTGGTAAGTCCTGAGCGACCACTAATTAAGTAGCGTAGTGTTTCATACTTTCAGCAATTTTTTTATTTATTTAGTTTTTAAATGTTTTTTTTTAGAAGAAATTAAAAATACCAGGGCGGCATAAACAAACGGGGGCGGGCGGGGAATCTAGCAATTCATTTATTATGGCAATATGCAATATTTAAAAAAGGACCCCTCAAATCTGAAGCAGGACCCCAACAAATTTCATACTGAATAACATAATGTAAACCCTGGAGAACCATGATTTTTCACCTGCAGAATAGAGCTCTTGGTCAACATGAAAAACACAAGATAGTAGTCTGTCTTGAGATAGAGTTGTACATCTTTTATAATATTTAAACATGAGCGACAATATAGATATCATTATCGGAACTCTTCCTGTTTCACACCTACTTGCAAAATTTGATGAATATATCTGTTTTTAACCAAGATTGATTTACAAAACTTGTGTTGTATTTTTTCTGTCGGAATAGCATCAATATTAGCTATTTTAAGGGAGTAGTCTGCAATCCCGACTTCACTACCATATGTTATAATCGGCCTTATTAAAGTATCAAATAATTTACAGCTAATATCTTATGGAATATCTGTAAAATTAGATAGTTTTGATTTCAATGAGAACAATGCTTTTAGACCTTTATGATATAGGTCATCTGCTGCATGCTTTTAATTACCATTAAAGAACAATATAATTCCCAAATATTTGTATTGATCAAGAATTTCAATACTGTTATCGTTAAATTTAAAACCAAAATTATCATATTTCCTTCTACCCTTGCTAAGTATCATCACTTTAGTTGTATTTAGATTTACTTCTAGTTGCTAATCTTTGCAATACTTTTGAAGTGATAAGAAACAGTTTTTTAGTCCTCAGCTACTCTCAGACATGACAAGTAAGTCATCAGCAAAGAGATTATGATTTAAATGAGTGTTCTGTAATAAAATAGGGTCTGTACTGACATTTCCTTGCAAGGATGCTCCAAAGTCATTCAAAAATATATTAAAGAGTGTTGGACTTTAGCCATCCCCCTGTTTTACATCTTTATTATTTTGTACTGGATTTGTAAGATAATTTTCCTTTCTTACACACAAATGTGTGGTGGTGTACATGTGTTTCATAACATTATAGATATTTCCATTAATGCCAATCTTCTTTAGTTTAAAGAATAACGCTTCCCTCCAGACTGAATCGAAAGCTTTCGAAAAGTCCACGAAGCAAGCAAATATAGGTTTTTTAAGCTTATGTACGTATTTGTTAATAATTGTTTTTACAATAAATATTTGGTCTGTTGTTCGGTAATCAGACCTGAAGCCTGCCTGATTGTCCTCTAAAATATTATTTTCCCTCAAAAAGTTTGAGTCTTGTCTGTATCACTCTGGTAAGAAGTTTACCCCAACAAGCTACAGATACTGTAGTTTCCACACTCATAAGGTGAGCCATTTTTATGAATTACTGAAATAGTACTTATGTTCCATGTTATAGGAAACTGACCGGAGGAGAGAATTTTGTTAGAAAATTTAACAATCGTTAGAATAAGTAGATCAGATCCATATTTAAGAAACTTATTTTTAATTAAATCTACACAAGCCGTTTTTGAGTTTTATCCGGTTTTTTATTATCCAGCTTAACCGTTTTTGCTGATTATTGTAATACAATTATCTAGAGACTGTTTGTAGTATAGTAGGAAACCTCCAGATCTTCTACCTTTCTTTTTCTTTTTTGTTGCAGGTATATGCAAGTGTTTTATAATCTGGTATATCAGTGGGTGACTCTGCATGGGTCCAAGTCTCAACTAAACCTAACAAATCAAAGGTATGTACACAATCATGTATTTTATGCTCATGATATCATGTTATGTTTCAACAAGCTATATAAGGCATAATAAGAAACATTTGATATCATCTCTATAACCATTTTTAATACTGAGATTGTTTTTAAAGGGAATGTAGCGACACAGCCAAACGAGCTCTTTTATTGAGAGTTCTGAAAAACTTGCAAATAGGTGAAAGAATTATCAAAATCGGATGATAAACAAAACAGATATGACCATTTGAAGGTTGTACTAAAATGGATATGGGAGCCGCCATTTTGAAACTATGACGTCATAGTTCCATATGACCATATATGGAATATTGATCAATATCATTTAAAGCAAAGCAAATCACTGCAAATGAATGCAAACTCCTTAACTGGTCATATAAAGCATTATTGCCATTAGTTATTCATATTCTTCATACAGTTATTTAATTGTTTACCCTATAATTGAGTAAATTTGAATATTTATCAATATACCATATATGGTCATTTAGAACTGTGATATCATAGCTCTAAAAATGGCGGCTTCCATATCCGTTTCAACAGAACCTTCAAACGATGATATCTTCTTTGTTGATCATCCGATTTTGATAATTCTTTCACCCTTTTCCAAGTTTTTGAGAACTCTCAATAATAAAGATTGTTTGGCTGTGTCACTATATTCCCTTTAAATGTTGATTCTATAATTTTCTTTATAAATCACTACCTGTGTTTTGCACTGAACGCTATACTAATGTGTTTGAGATAGTATGTTATACTTCAATAATATTTACGAGTTCACCGTTTCAGTCACTTCCAGTACCTATGTATCTTGTATGGTGGAAGTTAAAGTTTGTTAAACTATCATCTATGTTATCTGATTTATGAGGTTCATGAGTGTTTGTTTCACGTTTTGGTTTGTTTGTTGGGCTTTTTTCTGTTGCTGGGAATGTCCTCGGTACGTGTTTGCCATCTGATAGTCTTTTTTGTCTTGTTTTGTGCGTGTTGTTCCCCTTTGAACATTTAACTTGTTCAATTTCTGGTAATCATTGTATTGAGGTAAACCCAATACTGGGATGCACGTCTTATTGACACTGATGGCACCATTCTTCCTTTAATAACCTTTTCAATTGTGTACACGTGCAAGGCCCTAGTTGGAGAGGGATGTAATTGTGTAAAACATTGTCGCTTATTTTGAGTTCATCAATATTTCCGTTTATCTAATTAAAGAAACTTAGCAGAGTGTCACTGTTCCCTTGCAATTGTAACCAAAGACACTGGTGTCACTATCCCCGTGCATATACATGTATCGGTATGTATCTTCTGGGACTGATTTTAGGTAAATTCTTCACCTGATGCCAAACGTATGGTTTTTTTGTACGACCGAGAGTATGCAATTGAGTGAACAAATACAACACGCCTACCATCGAGTGAAGGAGTTGCTATATAATCAAACCAAGCATTTAACTATTTATTACATTTTAAATCATCAGTCTATGTATGATTTTAACCGACATTGTTCTCTTTATTGAACATAATCGGAGGATGATGTCAACATCAGTAGCATTTGATCGACGTCATGACTTAAGGACTTGTAGGCATTCCATGTGACAACTTCGAAACCTTAACACCCACACTTAAGAAACGTCAAAGGTACATTTGCGTCTCTGTGGCCGAATGGTTAATAATGTTGAATACCCAGGAAATGTGGGGTGATCTGCCTCCACCACAAAAAAAATCGACCGTCATATATAACCTAGCTAGCTTACATGTGTTGAACATGACGTAAAACACCATACAAACGCAAGACTTAATGTCCCATTTGTTTGTGTTTGGGAATTAGTTATTCACTAATTCTTAATAAAGCGGTGCAGTTACAATTCCAGACATGAAAAAATCACCTTTGTTAATACTGATCTTAGTTAATTCCAATATATATAGAGTTTCAAAACAACCTACACACACGTATTCATATGACAAACTCGTCTTGGTTATATAATGGAAACACAACTTCAGCTCTGAAAGATCTTACCCATTACATGAAATATCATAGATTATTAAAACTGATATAACAAGAAGCAGTCCGAGGGACGGCCATAGTCCCCTACCGGGTCTTGTGCAAAAAATAATTGCACATAATTGCAAAATTTTCAAAGAAATAAAGTTGTTATTAGCCAGTTTGATAATTCTGAAGTTATTGAAGAAAAAGTTATCTTTGAATGTACCCATATGAAAGGTTGAATGTAGCCATGTGAATGATCATGCAAGGAATGTTGAATAACTTACCATGTTCAGCTGTAAAATATGTGTTCCTGTGTTCTGAAGGTATCGTGACCTTGACCTTTGAGCTACGGACCTGGGTCTTGCGCACCGCGACACGCCGTCTCATTATGGTGAACATGTGTGCCAAGTTATTTCATAATCCTACGTTGCATGACAAAGTTACAGCCCGGACAAGCCTTTTTCTGAGCTTCAACCTCCAATTGTGACCTTGTCCTTTTAGCTATGGACCTAGGTCTTGCGCACAATATGCCGGGTAATTATGGTGAACATTTGTCAAGTTATTTCAAAATCCCACAATGCATGACAAAGTTACAGCCAGGACAAGCCTATTTCTGACCTTTTACCTCCAAGTGTGACATTGACCATAGAGTTACGTCCCTGGGTCATGCGTGGGACACGCCGTCTCATTATGGTTAACATTTGTGCCAAGTTATTTCAAAATCCCACGATGCATGACAAAGTTACAGTCCGGACAAAAAAACAGACTGACCTTTAACCTCCAACTGTGACCTTGACCTTTGAGCCACGGACCTGGATCTTGCGCGCGACACGCCGACTCATTATGGTTAACATTTGTGCCAAGTTATTTTAAAATCCCACGATGCATGACAAAGTTACAGTAAGGACAATAAAACAGACTGACCTTTAACCTCCAACTGTGACCTAGACCTTTGAGCTACGGACCTGGATCTTGCGCGCGAGACGCCGACCCATTATGGTTAACATTTGTGCCAAGTTATTTCAAAATCCCACGATGCATGAAAAAGTTACAGTCCGGACAAAAAAACAGACTGGCTGACGGACGGACGGACGGACGGACGGAGGGGGGGGGGGGGGTAGGGACAAACCTAAAGTCCCTCCGGTTCGGACCGGTAGGGGACTAAAAAAAAGAAACATACTGGTAGATAACATTTATTTTTGTTGTTTTGGTAACTATATACATTGGGGTTTTAATGAACAACGAAATGCAATTATGTTTAGATCCCTTTTTAATTATGTCAACATATTTATTTACATAAAGGTTCGTTACCAAGAGTAACAAACATTTCAATGTTTTACGCATGATATGACAGTGGGTGGTAACACAAGCATTCTTATATCTTTTAAAATTGTAAACACTGACCTAAATGTGATGTTTAATATCACATCACTTTACTAATTGCAAAAGAAATAATCACCATCAAACAACATTCATCTGTGGAAACGGTCTTGAAGATCAATTAATCTGTTCACACCGCTGTATTGTAGCATGTCTGATGACTACATCAGCCAGATGACGTCATGTGTCAAACGTTAGGACGTTTACAATGGCCGTCAATCACATGCAACATATGTACATTTAGCGTTAATCAAATATAGGTAACAAATATTTCATTATGAACCTTTCATTTTTCCTTTGCCAGAGCTAGGTTTTACCATGAACTGATATATATCGAAGTATTGTGTATTCTTGTTGACGATGAAAATGTTAATGTATAAACTGTGAATGTTTCTAGTTATTATTAGCTGCATTTTAGTAATTGAAGTAACAAACTGTGAGCTTTAACTCTAACCAATGAACACGTCCTGCAAAGTTTGACTTATTTATTTTCCTATATTCTCTCAGAATTTAAGCGCATTTTATCTTTAAATAAATAGCTAATGCCTTTATATTACAAGTTTTAAGCCATCTTTAAAGTGCAAACTTTCAATTGTTTGAAGAAGATGACACAGGGTAACGAACCTTTCTGTGATTTTGGCAACAATCAAGTTCTTGTCAGAAAAACGAAGAATAACAAATATTAACGATGTCCATATCATTTGCAAAGGGTATCTACACATATTTTAACAAATAAGTTGCATATCTCATGTTCGTTTGATTTCATATTGATATTATTTTATCTTAACCTTTAAATTTATAAAAGAGACCGTAACAAACATTTCAGATTGGCATGTTTCGTGAGTAACAGGAATTCTTGACAGGTTCATAGTGAACTTTAATGTTAGTGACAACATATATTGACTAATTGTTCGTAAAAAATATAGTGTTTTGCTTCATGAAGTGTACTTAGAGTAAATTAAATGCCGACGACACTCATAACACCTGAATGCACCTCTTTATTGAGAATGAGTGTATTAATATTTATCTATTTTTTAACTATGATTATGAATATTATTTCACTGGGAAATTAAAATCTTTCGTTCATAGAAATGTAATAAATTGAGGTTATTATGTGCCACCGTCCCCTTGCACATATATTGCCGTTATTATAAAAGAACACGACATTCAAGCACTCTTAAGACCAGACTCAATTGTGCCTATACCGGTGCGGATGTCCTATCTGTATAAAATTGTAATTATTATCATGATTGTAAAAGAAAGCTTCCTTATAGAAGACATTATTGACATCCCACTGGGAGATTCCCACTTCATACATTTTAATAGGAATGGAATCCCACGTATCTGGGATGTGGGATTACCATTAGATTGGGATTCCCAGTTAATCCCACTGGGGGAATTTGCTGGGATTCCCAGTTGTACCACTTGGACTGGGATTCCCGCTTACAATTATATCACTGGAATCCAATTTAACTGGGATATTGTGCTTGGATCGACTGAGATCCACTTGATCGGACTGATTTATTGACTAAAATACTTTAAAAAGTGATATACAGAATAGTTTCCCAAATTAATCTGGGATGTCGTATGGTATTGTCCATTTAATATTCAAATGCAAATCTGTGTGACAGGAGATGCCAGGTATCGGTTGAAATGCCAGAGCTTTTTTTTGTGAACATTTAAGGGACTTCTCTTTATTTGTTATTTTTGTTTTGGGGAACGCGTCACAAATCAGCATCAATATCAGGTATATATATATTGTTAATTTTATTTTTTATTATATTAATGTAAATCGGTCTAAACTGAAAACATAACAATGAGATACATTAATGTATAATACAGACAGAACACTATGTTTTGCAAAACGTTTTTACCAGTGTCAAAGGATGGCCTTAGATTCAAAATGAATGAATAACAAGGAACACGTTCAGAGCAAAAATTGTTTTTAAAATATTTAATGCTTTCAAAATTGGATGTGAATTAATTAATAACATTTATAAGAAACAACCATTTTGATTAATTGGATATTACTTGTAAGTTAAAAAAAATACAATACTGTATAACCTTTGTTCTTAATATACGACACATGCTTAGGACAATTTTCATCATGTAAATATGGAATAAAACCATTCCACATGACAGTACATACAAATAATCATGATTTTAAAAAAATTGGAGTATTTGTTTTAAAGTAGCTATCCCGCCAACAGGACTTAAATGTTATAACATGTGTAGCCGGTCAAGAAGGAAAGGGTTATATTCCAAGAAAGGGCCTGCTCCCCAACCCACCCCCCACCCCCACAACCCGTCCCCGTCTTTTTTTGTGCTTAAATGATAGCAAAGAGGCAGAAGATCATAATCCAAACATTTTTGACAAAAATACGGGGCCTTTTTCTGAAAGAAGGGGTCATTTTCCTTTATATATGGCCCTTTATTTTAAACGCTTCGTCCTTTATTTATATGACCTATGTTAATGGTCCTTTGCAAGGTGGCTCCTTGCTCTATTCCGTTTGACCGTCCGTCCGTCTGTCGGTCCGTAATCTTTTTTTGTAGCGTCTACTACTCTGAAACTACTTTATAGATTTTCATGAAACTTTACTGAAATGTTGCCCATGAAGTTGAGTTGATCCTAGCAAAAATTCATGTCGATGTGAAATCCAAGATGGCCGCCAAAGCTAAAAACATATTTTTAATAAACAAAAAGTTCTTGAAAACTATAAGTGATATTGATATGATACTTTTTCTAAAATGATCAGCATGATATGTTTTTGGTCCTTGTCGAAAGTCATTTTGATTCGACGTTTAAGATGGCTGCCAGCGGCCATCTTTATTTACATAGAGTTATATACAGTACAGCTCAGGCGAAACACACATTTTACTCTTTCACGCCGAGTGAGGAATATAAAAATCGCAGTTAAAAGGTACGAGGGGCATTCAATATATTTAGTCTCTAATGCGCTTCCGTAGAAACCACCTTACATTACCGAACTGAAAACTCGTGCATTTGAAGGCGATTTCTCTAATTACGTACAGTCATGCAAAATAGTGGTTTAATCCGATAACAATTGACGGAGATATCCATTGTTGAAATATGCGCACTCATGTATAGTGGCTATATTCAATGCTATCATGAAAAGTGAAGCAAAAATTGGAATTAGGGCTTACATTAAAGCCAGGGTTGCTTTAAAAGTACCTGCAAAAGAGATTTATGCTGAACTGCAGCAACAAAGGAGAACATTGATGCTGTGAAGGCCATGGTAGACGAAATGGGCGGTTTACAGTTTCTAGTATAGCTAATAGTCGTGGCATCTCAGAAGGCATAACTCATCACATTTTGACCAACTGTTTGAAATTAAAGAAGCTTTGTGCTAGATGAGTCCTTCATTTGCTGTCAACTGAACAAAAGGCCAAACGCTAAAAATGTGCTAAATATCTTCTTAAAAAATATGAAAATTGTCATCCTAGAATTTTTTTTGAGTTGCACACTAGAGATGAAAGGTGGGTGTACTATGTTGAGCCCCAGCGGCGGATAAACAATAAACAATGGTTGGGTAAACATCAGGCAAGACCGGTTATTGAAAAACGAACAAAAAACGCTAAAAAGGTTTTGTATCCAATTTTCTTTAATTCCAGTGGCCTTGTGGTACAAATTCCATGCAAACAGGGAAAAAACATCACGGCCAAATTTTACAAGGACAAAGTTTTCAAAGCAGTCAAAAATAATTACAAGAAAAAACGCCCAAGTAAAGTTTTGAATGGCATCCAGCTGATTCATAACAATGCCTCAGCTCACAAAGCTAAAACCGTGCAGTCTTTCTTGGAGCAAGAAAAAGTGGTACAGCTTGAACACCCACTTTTTTCTCCCGACCTTAGTCCCTTTGACGTTTTCCTATTCCCTTTGCTGAAGAAAACCTCTCTGGTAGACGATATGCTTCCGGAAGTGCCCTTGGTGCCGGAATATTTCAGTGTCTCAACAGTATACCAAGGGGAGACTACTTTGCTGCGTTTACGCCATGGATAGCGCGATTCCGAAAATGTGTATCTTTTCAGGGGGAATACTTTGAAGGATTGTAATAAGAAGTTTTCTTATATTTTCAGTCTGTTAGTTCCGAATACCAGTGAGAGAATATATTGAACCCCCCTCGTACATAACTGGCCAAGTATTATGGGTATATATTGAAGTGTGACTTTTGGACAACAGAAACGAAAGAAACTTGTGATTAAATGCATTAAAAGTTTGAAATACGTATTTCTTTCAAAATTTATTCATTGTATTTATCAGGCTTGCTCAAAAAAGATGCACTCAGCGTCTCATTGTTTGTACTTTTCCTGGCGATTGACTTTTTCAAGCGCGCTGTCAAAAAAGTTGAAAAGTTGTCGAAACATTCAAATTTTTCCCCAATAATAAATCACCACAGGTGTCCACTCATGGTTAATTTGAATCTACACAGAGTTACTCGGAGAACGAGTGACTTGACAATAGTATACTTTCGCCGCGTCCGAACACTCACTACGCGTAGATCCGCGCGGCACTTGATACATCCAAAATCGGCGAATCGAGTAAAGTGTGGGTTTCGCGTGAGCTGTACTGTAATAAACACTTGTAGCGACTTTTTCTCTGAAACTACTAGACAGATTTTCATGAAATTTAATAGGAATGTTGCACTAGATGTCTAGTTGATCCTAGCAAAATTTCAGGTCGGTCAAAAATTCAAGATGGCCGCCACGGCTGAAAATATATTTAAAAAAAATACAAGTTTGTAGCGACTACTTCTTGAAAACTACAAGTAATATTGATATGGGATTTTTTCTAATATGATCAGCATGACATGATGTTGGTCCTTGTCGAAACTCATTTTGATTTGACATTAAACATGACTGCCGGCTGCCGTCTTTGTTTACATAGATGTAGTAATTGATTCTAGCAAAATTTCAGATTGGCCGGAAATTTATGATGGCCGCCACGGCTAAAAATAAGTTTTTAAAAAACAAGTTTGTGGCGACTACATCTTAAAAAAACTGTAAGTGATATATTGATATGGGACTTTTTCTAAAATGATCAGCATGACATGAAGTTGATCCTTGACACAAACATTTCGAGTTGACATTAAACATGGCTTCCAGCGTCTATCTTTGTTTACATAGAGTTATATAGTAAATAGTTGCAGCGACTACTCCTCTGAAACTACTTAAAGGATTTTCATGAAACTTAACATAAATGATGCTCTTGATGTGTAGTTGATTTTAATAAAAACTTCTTTTTGAAAACTATAAGTGATATTGATACTTTTTCTAAAATGATAAGCATGACATGATGTTGGTCCTTGTTGAAAATTATTTTGATTCGACATTGAACATTGTTGCCAGCGGCCATCTTTGTTTACATAGAGTTGTATATAAAAACTTGTAACGACTACTCTGACACTACTTGAAAGATTTTCATGAAACTTTACAGGAATGCCGATCTATCTTTCAGAACCTGCCAGTAGAGCTTCAAGGTCATTGACTTCTTGTTTATGGTAGGCCCAATCTATCTTAAACAGATCACAGTTTGAGTGTACCGAGAATTGATTTGACCTTAAAATGTTTGAGTTTTCATTTTCTCTTCGTATACTACCAAAGGCTAACGCATATTATTGGTGCAATACAGTCAAGAGTTAATTACATGCAACACCAATTTGCCTTTTAATGTAATTGTTCTTGTAATTAATAATAATGATTAAACAAATGCATGTTATGCAGAAAAAGATTGCCATGTGTCACGTTAACGTCGAGAAATTCTTCCAACTACGTTAGAATCGATTCTTACGGATGGCGAGATATTCAGTACTGGTTCTACCCAGGAATAAGTGGGTGGTTTGCCTCAAAAACATTTGACCGTAAAATAATAGTACTACATAGCCTAAAATGTGCTGGAAAATGACGCGAAACACCAAACAAACAATTATCTCATTTCGCAACAGTTCTACCATTATTATGTAAACATTTAATTGGTATGCAATATGTTTAAATTTAAATTAATTCTGCTTGTTTTTGTACACTCGGTTTGTGCTGTTGGGATCATCTCTGTGGTGTAAAGAATCATGCTTTTCTTTCGAGAATAGAGATCCGGGTTCAAGTCCTGGCAGAGTCCCCTTGCACACTTATTGAGCAGTACTTTTTTTGAAAAAAAAGAAGGAGAATTTTGTTTGCAAACCACCAGAACTTTAAATAAATAATATCATTAATCTTCATCATCAGATATTTCTAGTTACTTAGTATTATTGCATATATTAAATAACACATGGTATTAAAGGGAATATAGCGACACAGCTAAATAATATTTATCATTGAGGTTTCTGAAAAACTTGGAAAAGGGTGAAAGAATTATCAAAATCGGATGATAATTTAAACAACGAAGATTATGATCGTGTTAAGGTTCTGTTGAAACCGATACGGAAGCCGCCATTTTTAAAGCTATGACATCAGAGTTCTAAATGACCATTTATGGAATATTGATAAATATGAATACTTACTCATTTATAGGGGAAAAAATAAAGTAACTGTAAAAAAATATGTATAACTAATGGCAATAATACTTTATATGACCAATTAATAAGTTTGCATTCATTTACAGTGATTTGCTTTGCTTTAAATGATATTTATCAATATTCCATATGATATTTATCAATATTCTTTATAGGGCCACTGCAGATCCCTTTGAAGGGGTAGGCAGAGGAGTAGAATCCCCCAAATTCATGTTCATTTTATCAAATTTTTTTCATGTTCATTAAAGGTCTTCATCATGATCCCTGCATTGTTTCAGGTGCCATCTCGCTCACATCAAAAGAGAAGTGGTAGAAAAACAATAAACGTGGCTCCAGCGTAAATGGAGTTTCTCGATAGAATTTGCAGCAACTCTGCAGTTCATGGTGAGAAGGTTATAGGCCCATTTTCCATATTTTATCTCGATGTACATGGAGGATGAGCCTGGCATGTTCATGCCTGTTAGGCGCCATATAACCTTTCACGTGTTGGTGCGCCTTAAAATCCAATTCAATTCAATTATATATGGTCATATGGAACTATGACATCATAGTTTTCAAAATCCCATATCTATGTTAGAACAACCTTCAAATGGTCATATCTTTTTTGTTTATCATCCGATTTTGATAATTCTTTAACCTTTTTGCAAGCTTTTCAGAACTCAAAAAAAAATGCAGTTTGGGTGTGTCGCTATATTCCCTTTAAATAACACATGGCCATCAAAACGGACATTAGGTTACATATTTATCTCTGACATTAGGATTATGGGTATCCTTAACATCAATGAGATCAATGCGTTTATATTTCAGATATATTAGCTTGACTTGCATAACGTTACATATAACCATTACATATTCTTAAATACTGTAGTTAGTCGCTGACATTACCTTTTTAACTACTGATGAGACAACAATGAACTTTCATACAATGATAGGGACAAACGAGAGGAAGTGCAGAGTGCAATTACCGTAACTCTGTCTTCATTCAAATTAGAGTTATTGCCCTTTGTAATTTAATACTTGTAATTCTTGTCTGGGGTATAAGTCAAAAACTACTAATGGAACTGCATATTGAATACTGCTGGGTAATACAAGACCATATGATAAGCTGAGGATACATTTCGGGGAGCATCCATCGGTTCTACCGATATTCTTGTTTTTTCACAGTTGTAATTCTTTTAATGAAAATAACACCTGTCTACCGGATGTTAGAGTATGGTAGACAGATGAAAATTGGAAATGCTACCAAAACAAATTGTAGCATGGCCCCTGAAAGTCGTTTTGGTGTAAATCTTTTAATTGAAAATAACACCTGTCAGAATAAATGGTGTACTCTAACTATCAGTTATTGGAAGTTAGAGTAGAGTATGGCAGGCAGCTGAAATGGACATGCTACAAAACAAATATAGTATGGTCTCATCTGGTTGGTTGGTTAAAATACATATACTTGATGGGCTATGCCCATCTCGATGTTTAAATCAATCAACTAAATGAGACCAAACTCTATCTATTAGTTATCATGTGTGCACATGTGTAACGTTAAATAATGTCATAAATGTTTCAACCGAAATATGAATACAAAGCCCAAGAATATCACAAGTTACCCTTTATTTTAGTGAATAACTTGCACGAATATTGTCATATGATAAAATGAAAATTACATTTCTGTTCTTTTGATGAAAACAAATATATGCAATCGATATATAAATGCAGAATCAGAAGTGCAATCTGTGTGTAACTTAATATAAGCTATTTGAATGTTAGGTTATTAAGAGCTACCCCCAGAAAAAGTGGAATATACATATTAGTCTGGGAACCTGTCCAATTTTTAGTAACATATGGTTCTTGGAAGATCATAGGCTCCAATACACACTGTACACCCACCACACCATATCTGAAACACTCATACACCACTGTAAATACCGCTGATTTCATTATGGCTAAATACTACACGTTTGGCAATATGTAAGATCAAAATAAATATTTCTATCCTTTACGTCAACCATCAAGACCTCGTTATGATACTGCGAATGCCACAGTTTGCCATTACGACAATATAGCCTAGAAGATAAGAGAAAAGAAGAGACAGTGTTAGAGTATATGTACATAGTAAAGGGCTATACTGTATACATTTATGCTATAACACTTTATACTGTAACACTATCTTTTCTTCTCTCTATCCTTCTAGGCACAGGCATTCCTTACGATATATAGATTAGAAGGATAGAGAGAAGAGATAGCGTTATGGTATATGTATATTGTAAGGGGTTTTACTATATGTTTATAACACTATCTATTCTCCTATCCTTCACTATCTCTTCTTATATCTATCCTTCTAGGCACAGGTCTAAATTATTGTTCTCTCTATCCTTCTCGGACTTTACTATATACTTATACTATGCCACTATCTCTTCTTCTCTCTAGCCTATAGGGCTATAATATTGTAATGGCATGCATGCTATGCTGCGAGCACCGTAAATACACATCTCTTTGATCTCGTCGACAAGTGTGAAATTGTGTAAATGCATCAATAGAGACATATAATTATACGCGTGCACACAGACATACTAACACATTTGTTACTAGCTTGTTATAATGTCTGTGGCAATAGGTTTTTGGCGTACAATACATCGAAGAACTATCATAGACCAGAGTTTTTATACAAAAAAAGACGTCGAGAATTATGTTGCATGATTGTTAACGTTTTGGTAGTTCAGATGATCACTTTTTGTAAGCCGTATTTTGATTGGTCAATAGATAGCAGATGCGCGAACTGAGGAGATTTTGGATTTCCCTGCTAAAAATAGAAATAGCAAAGATTTTGTATTGATACAGCAGAGGTTAAAATATTACATATTCTAATACATCCGCACTATATAGCCTAGTTTAAAATATCTCGTTATATTTTACGATATATCACTGTAACGTTTGCAACGTTAGGAGAATAAGCAAGGCAATGCGAAAGATTTGCAACGTTAGGAGAGTAAGCAAAGCAATGCGAAAGATTTCAGATGTATGCATTATTATCACATTTCAGGGGTATTAGAATAGAAATAGAACATCGTTTACGGTGAATTATCTTGTATTATTATATAACCTATAAATAGACGCGTTTTCATTGGCTAAAAAGTAATTTTTTAGAAAAAATATCTAGCGATATTGACCTGTTTTTTTTATATTGACCTGTTTTTTTGATATTGACCTGTTTTATATAATTGTTTTTTTGATATTGACCTGTTTTATATAATTGTAAATTGAGGGTTATATAATAAAACAGTTATGGACTTTTCAGCTGTTATACATGATGTTGATATGCACCAAAAAATCATTATTGACCTCGGCTATCGCCTCGGTCAATAATGATTTTTTTGGTGCATATCACATCATGTATAACAGCTGAAAAGTCCATAATTGTATAATATATCACGGTTTGTCGTTCAATTGTAAACAATTATTTCACTCGTCCTTAGGGCTCGTGAACTTATTGTTTATAACCGATGCAAAGGAGAGTACACTAATCTTATCATAACTAAATGTTACTAAATCTCAAAATCATCTTAACTTAATTTCAACTGCATCTTATATATATGAATATAACATTTAATTATAAATCATTAATATAACTAGTTCAGCATTTGAACGTTGTTACAGGTGACATCTCCGACTCTGTACAACGTTCAGCGCAAGCTTACATTAAAAATCCAGTATTATCGACAGGTTTTCATTTTGATGCGTAATATCTATAGTAATTTATACGTTCTGTTAAAATTATGTACTATAATCACTCAAAAACAGATTTATTAAACATAATATGTGCAAAACGTTGTACGATATACAGTATAAATGTATTAAATTCATAGTTTTGTTTTCATACATTTACTTTTGTTATCAAATCTCGACATCAATATCACCAATCTCCATGCAGAGTTATCGTTCTTTGCACTCACATATATCTCTGCTAACTAGTTAATTACAAGATTTTGGTAAAACCTGTTAAATTGGAATATGTTTGCCTGAAACCTATGTTGTACTGGTCAATTAATGTCAACCACCTCAGCTGGACCTTTGACAGTACAACTGACCTCTCCCGGTATTCTCGGGTCAATGCTACGAACCAATAAACATCAAGTGTGACGTAGGACCAACAGTGACCATGTGAAGAGGCTCTCTTCGCTTCCAACCACCAACCTATGCAGACGTCTCCGACCTATACGGACAGGAACGGTACTAGGACGAGAGCATTACCAATCAGGTAAGTAGACCGTTTACTTACTTGTAATCATATAGACCCTTAGGGCCTATACAACAAGTGGCGCTGCGACGAATAATTGGGCGCGGTTTACTTTTTTTGAATGAAAGTCACTCGCCATTTTTGTCTGACTTGCACAGTTTCGTTCCGTCAAAACAAGTTTGCAAGTCAGTCATTTTAAATAGATTTTCTACAGTCATTATCGACTAGTAGATAGTGATAAAATTAGGTTTACTAAGTTATTTTCGGCTAAAATATATTTTTAGTCTGAATATTACTGAATTCTCCCAAGCATGTGGCAACTTCCGGTGTAATTTTTACACCGTCACCGCTTGGGTGAAAACAGTGTTATTAGTTTTCGCGGAAGAACGTTTCTGCGATTTCTATTAAAATTCATTTAATAAGTTGTTCATTTCTTATATAATTTATATTATGTCACTTACAATGTTATCCGGCCAAGCTTTAAACGTTTATACGTCCACCAAAGAAGAGTTGGAGACTCTCAAAGGTGTCGGAAAACACACGGCTGCTCTGCTATCGAATCTCAGAGAGGAAGTAAAGGCCGGAAACAGGCAACCAATATCAGTTAATGATCTGCTAACCACAAATATCAGGAAAGAAACCTGGGAAGAATACGAGACAGAAGGTCTCATCTCTTTAGAGGTACCAGAAGGGTACATTCTGGAAAAGCCTGTCATAGACTATGACCAAATGGCTGCCCAATGTCAGACCGACCATAAAAAGATCTTGCATGAAAGCCAAGAACTGGCTTTACGATTGCACAATAAATATAGTTACTCTTTCTCTGAAGCCTTAGAGAAAAGAAACAAAGAATTATTTGCTGCGCAATCAGTTGCTCATGCATCCCTGGCAGAAAGGGTAGATACCATTTCGGAAAATGTTCAAGAACCTTTCAGGAATATCTTAAGAAAAATTAAAGTTCTTGAAATGTTCTTCAATAGTTCTTGAAAATGTTCAAGAACATATTAACAACATATGTTCTAGAACAATGAATCAATAAAAATTAAAGTTCAGGAACTGTTCTTAATGTTCTAGAACTGTTCATGAACTGTTCTTGAGTATAAGAACAGGGTTTCGCAGGGGTCTGTAACAGTTATATATAGCTAAATGTCTATATATAAATATCTAAGAACATAAAAACATACTTAATAAAACTGTTAAAATATCCGTAAAATAAGTATCTGAACTGTTGAAAATTGAATAAATGTAAAAGTTAATATAGTTAAAAGTGAATGTAATTTTCTGGACTCATGTACTATTTTTCTCAACTATCATTAATAATATGTAAATAGTCGTTTCCTATTAGTTCTGTCATTGTGTTATGTATTTATACATGTATGTTATTGCTGTAATTTGCTTTATCTGTTCACTGATTTGTGAAATTAAGCAGTTTGAAATAAAGTTTGGAAAGTTAAAGTTTTCAAATTATGGTTTAAATTACATCAGCTGATGTTTTAGTGTCTTGTGTTATTGCATTAATTTAAATATTATTTTCTTCTTCAGTAAAAAGACATCATGAAGTGACACAGAGAATTCTGCATAGCTACGTGTTTTATCAATACGACCTTAACTGTGAAATTGTTTACCTTCTGATCTTGCTCATTCAGGTGTGATTCGGTGTGTTCTTGGGCAAGACACTTTCCCTAAGCCTCGTCTGTCGGATTGGGACATAAAACGGGCGGTCCCGTGTATCGGTCTATCCTCTGAGCACGTAAAAGAACCATAGGATCTATTCGATAATCATGAGAGTAGGGCATGGTTCCCGGATTCCTGTGTATCCTTCCTCTCTCTGAGTCGTCTCTAAATAACCTATACTGTGTTGATGAGCCATTATACAACATTCAATTCAATTCATTCAGATGTGTGAATTTTTGCATAGCTTATTTTGGACTATTTTGTACATCATTTCTTTATTTATGCTCTACATACCTCCATGTTTAATTACTTGCAATATGTTTGGATGTATTTGATTTTATTCCATATTACTGGTGTATGTCATGTAAATATCTCAATGTTAGATTGCAATTCCAGAGTATCATGAATTTATTTAGATTATTTAACCGGTTTCTATTTCATGTAAGATTAATTAAATGAGTTGTGAATTATTTTAATTATAAAGAGCCCTTTGGTGAGTTAAATAATTCATTACACATCTCAGAAATCTAAAAGGAATGGCGACGAGTTTAAGATATTTTTTATCACATGACTTTGCATTCAAATGTGTAAAAGAACAATTTATATGAATATAAAACCGCCATAACCTCTGACAAACTTTAACGCCAAAAAGTCATGTGACATCATAAACTCATGTCCTTTGCGCCAAATGTCATGTCACAAAAAACATTATATGTCAAGGATTTTGATATTTATCTATTTAAAAAACGGCATTTTTCTGCATTTATCTGCAACTATTAAACAATTACAAGCAAACTTGTATAACATTATTTAGTTTGAGTTGTTGGTAAATAATAAGTCAACAAGAATTTGTAATATATAAAGAAATTTAAGTTAACAATATGGGCATTGTGTTACAGATTTAATGCAATCTCCCTTGTCAAAAAAAGCTACCTTATACGTACGTTTTGCGTAGCTAAAATTATTTCAAAAGCTACGTAAAACGTACGTAAAAGCTACGTAAAAGCTAGCGGTATTGGCACCTGCGTATTTCTTCGTATACGCAGATTTTACAAAAATGATGCAAAACATAGCATTAACAAACAAGCTGCGCAAAAGCTGCGTTTTCAAAGGTCTACATAATAATTTAACTTTAATGTAAAAGCTGCGTAAAACGCAGCTTTAACGAAGGTGCCAATACCGCTAGCTTTTACGTAGCTATTACGCAGGTCTGCATAAACGAAGCTTTTACGCATATCTCTGTAAAAGCTGCGTAAAACGCAGCTTTTACGCAGGTGCCAATACCGCTAGCTTTTACGTAGCTATTACGCAGGTCTGCATAAACGCAGATTTTACGCAGATCTCTGTAAAAGCTGCGTAAAACGCAGCTTTTACGCAGGTGCCAATACCGCTAGCTTTTACGTAGCTATTACGCAGGTCTGCATAAACGCAGATTTTACGCAGATCTCTGTAACAGCTGCGTAAAACGCAGCTTTTACACAGGTGCCAATACCGCTAGCTTTTACGTAGCTATTACGCAGCTTTTATGCAGATCTCTGTAAAAGCTGCGTAAAACGCAGCTTTTACGCAGCTTTTACGCAGGTGCCAATACCGCTAGCTTTTACGCAGGTCTTCATTAATGAAGCTTTGATGCAGATCTTTGTTAAAGCTGCGTTAAAGCTGCGTAAAAGCTTCGCAATAGCTGCGTAAAAACTGGCGGTATTGGCGTAAAACGCAGTTTTTACGCAGCTATTACGAAGCTTCTGTGCAGATCTTTGTGAAAGCTGCGTAAATGAAGGATTTAAAAAGCTTCGTCTTTCTTTTTCAATAAAGGGTCCTCCGAGGGCTAGTGAAAATCAGAGCAGATATAAATGGAAACGTAAATGTAGTCAAAATGATGCGCCACGATAAGCACTACAGGTCTTTGACCGCTAGAGCATGGAATACATAAGGATGTGATCAATAAGAAACAATCAGTAATAAAGGCAATAAAGTTTATATGTACTAAAATCTAGGTCCTCTGTACAGGATTCAAATTTAACAGAATAAATAACATCACTATATCTCAGCAGCAAACGTTGAACAGTACATGGAAATAACATGTTACATAATTTTAATCTTAAAAAGTGATATTGGTGAAACGGCAGAAATGAAATTTAAAGCTATTTGACACTGGAAAAGTGTTTCCAAGGCATTTTTATATTGAAATATTTAAATTATAAAACAAACAACTGATATGCAAAATGCAATGTGAAAAAATAAACTATAAACGAAACATCTATTAAATTTCACTTTAACATGAAAAAGTTGGAACTAAATATTAATTCCAAACAGCAGAGGAGAACATTTTGGTAGAAACACTTGCAGACTGAATATAATATTGAGCACTTATTTACATTGAATATACACTGAAGGGACACACAGCAACCTTGTATTTAATGAAACAGTTAAATTAGCACCCAAATTTACTAACCCCACATCATTTTATGTCTTTTCCCTCTTTATTCTACTATATGTTGAAAAATGTTAGGGATGCAATATAATCCACTCAGGTATTTGCAAAATCAATTTGCTTTCAAGAATTCAAATAATGATTTGTGTATAATAAATATGAAAACTAATATTATTGTCCTTTAAAACTAAACTATAGACTTCATGTGAAACACATTTGAAAAATGTATTTAAAAAATGGGGGTAGGGGAAACATGAGAAGAAATATTTCAATCCCCTGTCTGATTCTAAAATAACAGGTAAACACATCTTTGATTTGTTTTTTTTCTAAGAGACCTATAGTAATAATGTTTTTTTAATAAAGACCAGAATTATTAAAACATATATACACTGCACCCCTGGATAACAATTAGCTCCATTTATCTACACATCTAAGCCCCGGTAAGCGGCCTCAAACCCTCTCAAAATTGTCCTCATTGTTCGTTCAACATCATCTTCTGGAACCTCAAACCGATTTAATTATTGCTGTCATGTAGATGCAAACATGTATGAAGTTTAAAAGCTTTACGGCTCGAGGACAGGTGTCCTGAGTAAAACTTAAATTTAAAACAGGTATGGGACAGTCGGAAAATGGTAATTAACATTATATGACTGATCCACTTCCGTGTTAAGGCAAATATATACACCATTGAAAAACATAGCATTATATGTATACATTTAAACCTCTGTAGGATGACTCGAACCCTCTTAAAACTGTTCTCATTTTCATTTGACTTCATCTGTTGGCACCTAAACCGTTCCCGAAGAACATAGATCTGAAAAGATAGTATATTTATAAATAAATTAATGTCTCGAAAAAAGACAAAATAAATTTATAAATGTATAAAAAAAAATCCATTTTAAATATAATAGTTTTTAGCTCTACAGATCAGAGATCAGCAGTGCTTATGCCGTGGTGCGGCGTCCGTCGTCCGTCTGTCCGTCTGTCTGTCCGTAAACTTTTTTTGTAGCGACAACTCCTCTGAAACTACTGAATGGATTTTCATGAAACTTTACAGAAATGTTGCCCATGAAGTCTAGTTGATCCTAGCAAAAATTCATGTTGATGTGAAATCCAAGATGGCCGCCAAATCTAACAAGAAGTCAATGACCTTGAAGCTCTACTGATTGATTTTGATTTCAGGAAGAAGTCGCTACAGACTTGTTTTTTGAAAAAATATTTTTAGCCGTGGCGGCCATCTAGAATTTCCGGCCGACCTGAAATGTTGCTAGGATCAATTAGACATCAAGAGCAACATTCCTGTGAAGTTTCATGAAAATCCGTCAAGTAGTTTCACAGGAATAGTCGCTACAAGTTTTCATTATATAACTCTATGTAAACAAAGATGGCCGCTGACAGACATGTTTAACGTCGAATCAAAATAATGTTTGACTCTGATAACCATCATGTCATGCTGATCATTTTACAAAAAGTCCCATATCAATATCACTTATAGTTTTCGAGACGTAGTCGCTACAAACTTCTTTTTAAAAAATCTAATTTTAGCTGTAGCGGCCATCTTGAATTTCTGGCCGATCTGTAATTTTGCTAGGATCAATTAAACATTAAGAGCAACATTCCTGTAAAGTTTCATGAAAATCTGCTAAGTAGTTTCAAAGGATTAGTCGCTACAAGTTTTTACTATATAACTCAACGTAAACAAAGATGGCTGCTGGCAGCCATGTTTAACGTTGAATCAAAACAATTTTTGACAAGGACCAACATCATGTCATGCTGATCATTTTACAAAAAGTCCAATATCAATATCACTTATAGTTTTCAAGTAGTAGTCGCTACAATCTTGTATTTTGAAAATCTATTTTTAGCCATGGCAGCCATCTTGAATTTCCGGGCGACCTGAAATTTTGCTAGGATCAATTAGACTTCAAGAGCAACATTCCTGTGAAGTTTCATGAAAATCCGTCAAGTAGTTTCAGATAAGTAGTCGCTACAAGTTTTCATCATATAACTCTATGTAAACAAAGATGGCCACTGGCAGCCATGTTTAACGTCGAATCAAAATAATAATTGACTCCTATAACCACCATGTCATGCTGATCATTTTACAAAAAGTCCCATACCAATATCACTTATAGTTTTCAAGAAGTAGTCGCTACAAACTTGTATTTTGAAAAAAAAATTTTAGCCGTGGCGGCCATTTTGAATTTCCGGCCGACCTGAAATTTTGCTAGGATCAATTAGACATCAAGAGCAACATTCCTGTGAAGTTTCATGAAAATCTGTCAAGTAGTTTCAGAGGAGTAGTTGCTACAAGTTTTCATTATATAACTCTATGTAAACAAAGATGGCCGCTGGCAGCCATGTTTAACGTCGAATCAAAACGATTTTCGACAAGGACCAACATCATGTCATGCTGATCATTTAAGAAAAAGTCCCATATCAATATCACTTATAGTTTTCATGGAGAAGTCGCTACAAACTTGTTTTTTAAAAACACATTTTTAGATCTGGCGGCCATCTTGGATTTCACATCAACATGAATTTTTGCTAGGATCAACTAGACTTCATGGGCAACATTTCTGTAAAGTTTCATGAAAATCCATTCAGTAGTTTCAGAGGAGAAGTCGCTACAAAAAAAGTTTACAGAGAGACGGACAGACAGACGGACAGACGGACGACGGACGCCGCACCACGGCATAAGCTCTGCTGATCTCTGATCAGTAGAGCTAAAAATAGGTTTTTAAAAAACAAGTTTGTAGCGACTACTTCTTGAAAACTATAAGTGAAATTGATATGGGACTTTTTCTAAAATGATCAGCATGACATGATGTTGGTCCTTGTCAAAATCGTTTTGATTAGACGTTAAACATGGCTGCCAGCGGCCATCTTTGTTTACATAGAATTATATAATGAAAACTTGTAGCGACTACTCCTCTGAAACTACTTGACGGATTTTCATGAAACTTCTTCACAGGAATGTTGCTTTTGATGTCTAATTGATCCTAGCAAAATTTTAGGTCGGCCGGAAATTCAAGATGGCAGCCACGACTAAAAATAATTTTCAAAATACAATTTGTAGCGACTTCTTCTTGAAAACTATAAGTGATATTGATATGGGACTTTTTCTAAAATGATCAGCATGACATGATGTTGGTCCTTGTCAAAAATTGTTTTGATTCAACGTTAAACATTGCTGCCAGCGGCCATCTTTGTTTACATAGATTTATATAGTAAAAACTTGTAGCGACTACTCCTTTGAAACTGCTTGGCGGATTTTCATGACACTTTACAGGAATGTTGCTCTTAATGTCTAATTGATTCTAGCAAAATTTCAGATCGGCCAGAAATTCAAGATGGCCACCACAACTAAAATAGATTTTTAAAAAAGATGTTTGTAGCGACTACATCTTGAAAACTATAGGTGATATTGATATGGGACTTTTTGTAAAATGATCAGCATGACATGATGGTTATCAGAGTCAAACATTATTTTGATTCGACGTTAAACATGGCTGCCAGTGGCCATCTTTGTTTACATAGAGTTATATAATGAAAACTTGTAGCGACTATTCCTCTGAAACTACTTGACGGATTTTCATGAAACTTCACAGGATTGTTGCTCTTGATGTCTAATTGATCCTAGCAAAATTTCAGGTCGGCCGGAAATTCAAGATGGCCGCCAGGGCTAAAATATTTTTTCAAAAAACAAGTCTGTAGCGACTACTTCCTGAAATCAAAATCAATCAGTAGAGCTTCAAGGTCAATGACCTCTTGTTAATACTTCTGAAAATTTAAAACCTATATTATATTAAAAAGGCCTCATTGCAATCTTAGTCTAGTGGGTTCAATCCCTGCTGGATTATATCAAACACTTCATGGTACTAGTAGTCCCAAGCATATAAAGTCGTAATTCTAGGACTGGTCAGTCCGGTGTCTGTATCATGTTATTTGTCTACAGCACGGTATTCCAGTATGGCACCACTATAAAATTGAGCATAGAGCTCATTTCGAAAATTATCGGTGTAATAGAACATAAAGATTGTTAAATCGTTGGGTGTGGGATGGGTGGTGGAGGTGACATGTGCACCAAATAACAGCACGTGGGGGGATGGGGGTGTAAAAGATATTTAGGAGGAGTAGCGGCGACAATATTATATTTAAAGTAAAAATTCAAAGGGCCATAAAAAATCAGTGAACCGGAACGAAAGCACGACATCATACTTCTGTAAAGTTTTGTCAATATCCAACAAGCCATTTAGGAGTAGTGACGACAACACATTTAAAGTAAAAACCTCAAAGGGACATAACTCCGTCAAAAATCAGCGAACCAGACCTAAAGAGTGACATGCACAAGACATCATACTTCCTGCAAAGTTTCGGCAAAATGCATCAAGCCGTTTAGGAGGAATAGCGGTGCCAACAAATTTAAAGTGAACAATGCAAAGGGCCATAACTCTGTCAAAAATCAGCAAACCGGAACGACAGCGCGATATGCACAACTAGACATCATACCGATGCTTCTGCAAAGTTTTGTTACTATCCAACAAGGCGTTTAGGAGTAGCGGCGACAACAAATTTAACTTTAAAAAATGCAAAGGGACATAACTCCGTCAAAAATCAGTGAATCAAACCGAAAGCACAACAAGACATCATACCGATGCTTCCTGCAAAGTTTTGTCAAAATCCATCAAGCCGTTTAGGAGTGTGTGTGTGGGGTGGGGGTGTGTGGACCATTTCAGACCATTAAACGACTCGCATGCTGTCGCACACTTCAAATGCTTGATACAGTTAACCCTATAGATATTCTTCCCATTTATATATAAATGTTTTTATATAGCTGTAAATGGAGAGTGGCTCTGGAGTGGTCATTTCATGTTGATGCAATATAACCTTTTTAATGTGGTGCGCCATAAACCTCAAGTTTAACTTCCAGTGTGAAACTTCTGCGAGAAAAATACCTTTGATCTGAAGGCATACCTGGCATAGGATCTAAGGTTGAGGATGTATTCTGTTGAATCTGTTGGACACCTTCATCATCGCCTTCCGAGCGACCCGACCATTGACAACTTGCGCTCATGTCCAACATCTCCTGAAAACTCCAAGCATAACAATTGCTGAAATATAATACCACTTCAATTTCTAAATAAAGAATTGAATTGTAGATGTACATGTGCTGTTATACGCCACATAACAGCACATGTGGCTTTTAAAACACTTATTAATAAATATACAGACATAAATATACTGATTGGTTGTCGATGAAAAATGTTTGACTCCTTAAAAGTATACCCATTGTAACCTGTCGCAATGCAGTCACCTGACATCAAACTGACAAAAATGTTCAGTCAATCGTCATATTTTGTGTATGTAAAACTTTTTAAAACTAGAGGTTGTTTTGGAGAAAAACTAATGTTTCATACCACTGCAATGTTTCGTCAAAATGCATCAAGCCATTTAGGAGGAGTAGCGGCGACAACAAATTTAAAAGTAAAAAAGATGGGTCATAAATCTGTCAAAAATCAGCTATCCAGAATGAAAGTGCAATACGCACAACTAGACATAATACTAATGCTTCCTGCAAAGTTTCTTCACAAGTCCCAACAAGCTATTTAGGAGGAGTAGCGGCGACAATATTATATTTAAAGTAAAAAATTCAAAGGGCCATAACTCCAAAAAAAATCAGTGAACCGGAACGAAAGCACGACATCATACCGATACTTCTGCAAAGTTTTGTTAATATCCAACAAGGCGTGTAGGAGTAGCGGCGACAAAAAAATTAACTTAAAAAACTTCAAAGGGACATAACTCCGTCAAAAATCAGCGAATCAAACCGAAAGCACGACATGCACAACAAGACATCACACCGATGCTTCGGTCCTGCAAAGTTTTGTCAAAATCCATCAAGCCGTTTAGGAGTGTGTGTGGGTGTGTGTGGGGGATGGACCATTTAAGACCATTAAACGACTCGCATGCTGTCGCACACTTCAAACGCTTGATACAGTTAACCCTATAGATATTCTTCCCATTTATAGATGTATTTATATAGCTGTAAATGGAGAGTGGCTCTGGAATGTTCATTTTATGTTGATGCAATATAACCTTTTTATGTGGTGCGCCATAAACCTCAATTTTAACTTCCAGTGTGAAACTTCTGCGAGAAAAATACCTTTGATCTGAAGGCATACCTGGCATAGGATCTAAGGTTGAGGATGTATTCTGTTGAATGGTGAACACCATCATCGCCTTCCGAGCGACCTGACCATTGACAACTTGCGCTCATGTCCAACATCTCCTGAAAACTCCAAGCATAACAATTGCTGAAATATTATACCACTTCAATTTCTAAATAAAGAATTGAATTGTTGTTTTAAAAGACTCCTTAATCTGTAAACATAGATTTAACCATGTGCTTAAATCCACTGCAGTCCCCTTTAACAAATTGATTATGGAGGAAGAAAATGCATTTTTAAAATACTTCTTGACAGCGTCGCCTGTGTTTTTCTGAATTGATAGACCTCAATTTGCACCAAGACAGGCATAATCAATAACTTGCAAGCTTCATTCAGGTAATGCAAGTACAATGTTTATCTTCAAAACAGTAAGTTGTGCACAAGTAACATATTAATACCTTCACCAATCTCGTTTGAAAAACTGTCAATGTTACAACGAAAAAAACACACTCTCCTCTTATTTGCAGTTTAATGTAGATGTTTTAAAAAATATCATGCTTCTTTGCTTATAGTTTTGAATACACTTATACACTTCAAATTAATTGGTCCACATTATTATGAAGAAGCCCTACCATGAACGTATTTAAATAGGGCCTACCTCTGATTAAAAAAACAACTCAACATGCATAATTCTTGGTACTGTCAGGACCATGGTACGGCTCTCACACTTTCCTGGGTGAGCCAAATGTGTAATCGTTTGATGGCTTCCAAGGCTCTAAAATGGTTCTTGTGTCACGACAGAAAATGTGCTAATCACAGTACTGTTTGTAAATTATTAAAGTTGGAAGGTCAAACAGTTACAGGTCGAAATTCAAATAATTCAGGAAACGGCGGGCATAATTTGTAGCGCATGCGCAGCTCTGTGATGCACTAACATAATCTCGTCAATTCTTACGAACGTATCACGCAAATATTTCAAAATGATCAACATATGTCAATAAAAAGGCTGTCTTTATAACGGTTTCTTCCTTTTTTGTTATCAGAGCGTATACGTTAATAACTGAAATGATTATCGAAACAAAATGTATTTTCTCTCAAATTAAACATTTATTCAATTTCCCATCAAGCAACACTGGAGCGATGACTTCCGGAAGTCAACTCGTCAAAATCAATTTTGTCAACAAGCAAGGAAAAACGAACACATGTAAACTGTAAATTAATAAATAATTACTGTGTAATTCAATAACTCTACTACCGTTTATCTACAGTCACATCTGTAAAATACACTAAACATTGTTTCAAAACACAAGGTTTTGCTTTTTTCCAGCGTTTATTGAGCAAAAAGATTAAATAAAACAACCAGGAAATGCTTGTTGTCTGAAAGTCGGCCATTTGCATTCGTCTGTCATCAGATTCACGCTATCGTGAAACTTGCAATTTTTTTATTAATTTATTTTATATTAACTTTTTTTTTGTCAGAAACATCCAAATTTACTATGATGCATTATAATTTCGCATCTGATTTGCCTGGGGAAAAAAAAATAAATAAATAAAAATATTTTTCACCTATACTCCTTATACGAGTTTGGGAGTTAGCCAAGGCAATGAATGTCTTAATACCATATTATTTTTTGTTTAAACATTTTTGAATATGTTTATTTTTTAATATACCCCCTGAAGCAAATCTCATAAAACTTCATGGGTGCACTGCCTGTGATGAGAGGATGATCCCTATTGATTTTGAGGTCAGTAGGTAAAAGGTCAAGGTCACCGTGACCTGATAATGAAAAATCTTGCCTGCTCCATAACTCCTCATCCCCTTAAGCAAATCTCATGAAACTTCATAGGTGAACTGCCTGTGGTGAGGGAATGACCCCTATTGATATTGAGGTCAGTAGGTCAAGGTCACTGGGAGCCAATAATGAAAACCTTGTCTGCATTATAACTCCTCTCCCCCTGAGGCAAATCTCATGACATTTCATAGTTGAACTGCTTGTGGTGAGAGGATGACCCCTATTGATTTTGAGGTCAGTAGGTCAGTGGTCAAGGTCACCAGGAACCGATAATGAAAAACCTTGTCAGCACCTTAAAGGGGTTGATGCACTATTTTCAAACACAGTTTATTTTAAAGGGCTCTGAAAAACATGAAAAAAGCTGAAAGAATTATCAAAATGCCATGAAAAGTAAAGGAGATAGGCCTATGACCTATTGAAAATGTGCAAAGAAACATAAATGTAGGCGGCCATCTTTGAACGATGACGTCATCGTGCCTTTTTGCCATATATGGCATACTGATAAAATGTCTTTTAAAGCAAAGAAAATCACTGCAAATGAAAAAAATAATACTAAAATGTATACATTTTATATCTGTATATTTATTTTTAATCAATTTGCAGTGGTTTTCTTTGCTTTAAAATACATTTTGTCAATATGCCATATATGGTAAAACCGCGCGATGGCGTTATCGTTCAAAGATGGCCACCTCCATTTATGTTCTTTGCAAATTTTCAATAGGTCACATCTCCTTTATTTTTCATGACATTTTGAAAATTCTTTCAGCTTTTTCCAAGTTTCACAAAGTCCTTTTAAATAAATCCTGTTCGAAAATAGTGCATCAACCCCTTTAACTCCTCTCCCCTTGAGGCAAATCTCATGAAACTTTATAGGTGCACTGCCTGTGATGAGAGGATGACCCCTACCGGCATCTGCCCTAGGGTTTATCCCCACCCGTGGGGTCACATGTTCCTGTGCCATAACTTGGAAACTTTTGAGATCCCCACCCTATACCCATCTATACACTTACTGGGCCAGAACACTTTAATGTGAATGTGGGAATTTGTTGATCTAACTCTTATATGAAATTATAAGCTTGTTTGACTTTTTTTTTAATAATCTTTTCGAAGATTATATTAGGCGAGTGATTCAGAGGCATTAATTTAGCCCTCTTGTTTACATAAAATGTAACAAGTTGATTGCCAAACATCTGCATTGATACTGATCAAAGAAATATTCATTTTGTTAAAACATAACTTGCTCGCTTGAGTGACCTTGCTATAATGAGATTATCATTTTACAATGAATTCTGAGTCCATCATCCAATGGTCTGAGGTAGGTAATTTTGTACCAGAAATGTATACACAGAATTAAATTGACAGTGGAATGCATACAGTTTGATAGCTAATAAAGTATGGTCCAAATTCACCACCTTTTAAAACACCTACAGGATCAATTAACATTTTTTATCAAGGTTGTATTTTTGTGTAGCACTGTGACAGTCTATGTCAAAGATAAAAGAGGACTCCCCAATTACCCCTAAATCTTTTAGAAATGTTTAACATTTTCAATATCACTTTAAAAAGACAAACTGACAAAAGTTTAAAAAAACAAACTAAAAGATGCAGCTTTCCTAAAGCTGCGTAAGGAAAGCTGCGTAAAACCTACGTATTTTTGTTTTTACATCTTATTATCATTAACAATTAAAGATACAGCTTTTCCGAAGCATTTACAAAAAAACGCAGCTCTTGTAATTATCCTTTTTTGCAAGTAAAATAAAAGACGCAGCTATCAAACACCTTTCTTAAAAAATACGCAGCCTTAAATATAAATACGCAGCTTTTGTACACCTTTCTTACAAAATATTCAGCTTTGGACATAATTACGCAGCTAAAGTGTAAAATACGCAGCTTTGCGCAGCCTGCTTCTAAAATAACACAGTTAATCACAAAAAACGCAGCTTTAGGATGGAGTGCTGCGTAATAGCTACGTTTTAGCTACGTATTTTTCAAAGCTGCGTAAACATTTGACAAGGGATGTTACGACCAACCAATCATTTGTCTTACTAATGGTTCTACTTTGATAGGCTCCTACTTGAATATCCTTAACTTTTATTTGTATACATTTTTCTTTCTATTTTTGTATGCAAAATAAACAGTGCAAACCTCAAACTAATTGTTTTTAATAATGGATTTTTTTACTAAAAGTAGCAGCTGTGACTGTGGAGGTGTCCTGCAGCATATAACATCATGCAATATATGGCTAAAATGTGTTTTAGGAGTTCTTAAATGTCATTTGACTCTTATGCAAGGTTATAAGGCGTTAAAAAAACAACGATAGTCTTGGCAGAGATTATTGGTTGACATGTGTGAGAAAAATAGGTTGAAAATGGATTTGGATATACATGTACGAGTATATGGATGAACAGCACGTACAAGACAAAACGAAGATGAGTTTTAAATCAAACTTGTTACAAGTCCTAAATGTAAAAGTCGTTCATACATGTAAATAATATAACTTTAGAATATTTGATATATAGAGGATCTTACTTAGTACTCATTCATTATTGAATTTATTAAACAAGTTGGCAAAATGATATAATGCGAGGATAATGCCGAGCATTATATCATTTTTGCTATCGAGCTTAATAAATTCAATAATAAATGAGAACGACTGTTACATTCTATTTATCACATAACTCACATAATTATCGACTTTTATTGCATTTTGTCTGTCGCTTTAACATGTGAAACTGAAATAAACCGTTGGAATTGGGATAGTCATTATCGATTTTTTGACAGTGCATACTAGGCTTATTTGCATACTTATATTCTTATATAACTAGTTATATATGACAAATATAGAATGGTGTTATTCCACTCCCACATCATGATTTATGTGATAAATAAATATGTCTTTTCCTTTGATTTGAAATTTACCTTGATGTTAAAGTTGTATAAATGAAGTTAGGAAGGTGCCTAACTGCACTTAAAACTCTTTGTCACATCAGTTAGAAATTGAGACTGTAGATTGTTGATGGATGAAATATCTATATATACTTAACGCCATTAAAAGTGCAAGTTTGTTTTATTATTTTTGTTTGTTTATTTGTAATTTAAATGTCTCCAAGATCGATTGTAGTGTTATGTACTTGTTAGAAATTATCCACATTCCCTATAATTCTGGTGACCGATCAAATTCATGTATTGAAAGAAGTTAAATCGAATTATGCAAAAATCAGTGCACACAAACTTGCGTTTTTAATGGCGTTAAGTATATATTCTATCCTAAGTTCACTTCAGTGACTGGTGAATGTATTTTTTTGGAAGTGCCATCCCCCATTTAGGTGTTTAAGTCTCAGACCTAATAAATAGTATTAATATGTCTGTGTTTAAATGAAATACTCCTAACAGCTTGAACAGTATTCATTTGATCATATTTTTTTTCATGCTCATTAAGGTCTTTATCATGACCCCTGCATTGTTTCAGGTACCATCTCGCTCACATCGTCAGAGCAGTGGCAGAAAAACAATCAACATGGCTCCAACGTAAATGGAGTTGAGGGTGAGAAGGTTCTAGGCCCATTCTCCATATTTTATCTCGATGTACATGGAGGATGAGCCTGGCATGTTCATTCCTGTTAGGAGCCATATAACCTTTCATGTGTTGGTGCGCCTTAAAACCAAATTCAATTCAATTCACCATTGCACCATCGTAAAATTGCAACCATGTCATTATTAGGACTAAGGCAACATTTTAGTTAGGTAGGTTTTCTAAAGGAATAACTGCATAAATATTGTGTCTGTTGTATATAAATATTTTCAGTATATCAGAAGAAAATATGCATGTACAATGTATATATGTACTAGTATTTTTTAGATATTTGAGTTTCTGTTATTTGAAAAGAATCCCACTGGGAGTTCGATTTTAAGTGAGGAAGTGTCGATTCTTATGGATGGTGGTAGTATTACAGTACTGGTTCTACCCAGGAAAAGCGGGTGGTCTGCATCCAGCACAAAAAATCGACCGTCATATATAACCTTACATGTGTCGAAAATGACGTAAACCATCATACAAACAAACAAACAAACAATTTGAAAACAAAGGACGTACACATATGAATGTAAAGAAATTCAATGTTAGAACATATCTAAAAAAAACAATGTACATGTCCAAAGCATTTAGTTATAGATTGCTGTATTATATGATATTCCATACATATCTCTAATATTAAAAAGATTTGCTATGTGTGAAAGAAATGTATGGCTTCATATTATTTCAACTGTAATATTTTAACGCAACACATTCATTGACCGGTCAATGTTAAAGCAACACATTCATTGACCGGTCAATGTTAAAGGAACACATTCGTTGACCTATCTTAGTATTGATAACCAAGATTAATTACCACTATTATGTATTGATATGGTTAAATTTATCCATATTATGTGTAATATATCATGCACTTAGGCTTACATTAAATGAATTGAAATTAAAGATTAAAAAAGTTGTCAAAGGTTATACCAGGAATATAAATATGCTTGAAATTCTCAGTTTGTTTTCAAAAGTTACCAAAATAAAAAAGTGTTTGCCATTTACGAAATATTTTGTTTTTTGACATTTTGCTATTTTTTTTAATTAAAGGGGATGTAGCGACACAGCCAAACAAGCTCTGTGATTGAGAGTTCTGAAAAACTTGGAGAAAGGTGAAAGAATTATCAAAATCGGATGATAAACAAAAAAGACATGACCATTTAAAGGTTGTTCTAAAACGAATATGGGAGCCGACATTTTTAGAGCTATGACATCATAGTTCCATATTACCATATATGGAATATTGATAAATATCATTTAAAATGAAGAAATTCACTGCAAATGAATGATATTTTTTACTGGTCATATACAGCATTATTGCCATTAAGTATTACATATTTTTCATTCAGTTGCTGCCATTTTTTCCCTATAAATCTGTAATTTTTCATATTTATAAATATTCCATATATGGTCATTTAGAACCGTGATGTCATCGCTCTCAAAATGGCCGCTTTCATATCCGCTTAAACAGAAACTTCAAATGATCATATCTTCAAATGATCATATCTTCTTTGTTTATCATCCGATTTTGATAATTCTTTCACCCTTATTCAAGTATTTCAGAACTCTCAATAATAAAGATGGTTTGGCTCTGTCGCTACATTCGCTTTAATAACAAATGAAAAATATGGACCTCTATAAAGAGCAGTGGCAGAAAAACAATAACGTGGCTCCAGCGTAAATGGAGTTTCTACGATAGAATTTGCAGCAACTCTGCAGTTCAGGGTGAGAAGGTTCTAGGCCCATTTTCCATATTTTATCTCGATGTACATGGAAGATGAGCCTGACATGTTCATGCCTGTTAGGCGCCATATAACCTTTTCATGTGTTGGAGCGCCTTAAAACCCCAATTCAATTCAATTCTTATTTAGCTTGATGAGAAATTTCTCTTGTAGCATTTTAGGCATGAATAGAAATTTCTCCTGTAAGGTTTAAGCTGGAAGAGAAATTTCTCTTATAGCGTTTTAGCTTGAAGAGAAATTTCTCTTGTAGGGTTTTAGCTGTAGGGTTTTAGCTTGAAGAGAAATTCTTCTCTTGTAGCGTTTTAGCTTGAAGAGAAATTTCTCTTGTAGCGTTTTAGCTTGAAGAGAAATTTCCCTTGTAGGGTTTTAGCTGTAGGGTTTTAGCTTGAAGAGACATTTCTCTTGTAGCGTTTTAGCTTGAAGAGAAATTTCTCCTGTAGGGTTTTAGCTTGAAGAGAAATTTGTCTTGTAGGGTTTTAGCTGTAGGGTTTTAGCTTGAAGAGAAATGTTTCTTCTAGCGTTTCAGCTTGAAGAGAAATTTCTCTTGTAGGATTTTAACTGTAACGTTTTAGCTTGAAGAGAAATTTCTCTTGTAGCATTTTAGCTTGAAGAGAAATTTCTCTTGTAGGGTTAGCTTGAAGAGAAATTTCTCTTGTAGGGTTTTAGCTGTAGGGTTTTTAGCTTGAAGAGAAATTTCTCTTGTAGCGTTTTAGCTTGAAGAGAAATTTCTCTTGTAGCATTTTATCTGTAGGGTTTTAGCCTGAAGAGAAATTTCTCTTGTAGCGTTTTAGCTTGAAGATCTCCTGTAGCGTTTAAGCTTGAAGAGAAATTTCTCTTGTAGGGTTAGCTTGAAAAGAAATTTCTCTTGTAGGGTTTTAGCTGTAGGGATTTAGCTTGAAGAGAAATTTCTCTTGTAGCATTTTAGCTTGAATAGAAATTTCTCTTGTAGCAGTTTAGCTTGAAGAGACATTTCCTATGTAGCGTTTTAGCTTGAAGAGAAATTTCTCTAGTAGGATATTATCTTGAAGAGAAATTTCTCTTGTAGCATTTTGGCTTGAAGAAAAATTTCTCTTGTAGCACAGGGTTCTGGAAATATTTTGAAAATCCACTTGCCCTGGATTTTCAAAAGTCACTTGCCCTGCCCATAATGTCACTTGCCCCACATTTAAGAACACTTAAGTGCCCCAAAAATTGGCGCTGTACAATTATTTGTGTTAAACGGGACGGACCGCCGCATAATTTGAACCATTATACTTAGAAAAGGAAGGGAGAATGTATTTTATGAATTAATACATAGTATTCAAATAAAAAAATAAAATGGTTGCATTTTTTTCTTTTGTGTCTATTTCATATTTGTGTTACTTAAATCATAAAATGATGAGACAGTATACAAACTCATTTTATTCCGCCCTACCACCCCACCAATCACCACACACAACCCCACCAATCACCACACACACAACCCCATCATTTTTGATGACCATCCAAAAACATGCTTGGCAGCTAGTGTATGGAACTTTTAATATGTCACAGTGTGTACAATTAACCAGTTGACAGAAAAAATGAAGCTATTGTATTCCTTTAAATGTGCGTCAAGCAAAGAAACAAGACAAAATCGTTATGAAAAATAGTCACTTGGCCCCAAATTTCTTTATATTTTAACTAAAGGGAATAAGATGAAAGCAATAGGGATGAATAGGGGTTCCCTTACTAGGGTTCCCTAGAAATTGTTTAAGAAGTAGTAGCAGTAACAGCGAAAGTTCAGAACTCGAGAAAAAGGTTTCGTGATCGTTCCGAAATCGCGAAAACCCATGACATGCGCTTATCGCTAAGTTATGCAACTTATTTGGGTAGTAGGCACTTCCATATACGTTTAATTACAGACTATATCAATGAAATACACCAAATACCTTATAAAAACACATTGATAAACGAGTGCTTCGAGTAAAAGAAATGTATTTTCGTGACGAAAAAATCTTCGGCAAAATTATCTAAACAAAAACATAACGTTACGTGGGTCTGTAAATCATTATTTTGACTCCTTAAAATTGCAAATTAAGAAAGAGTTTTCTGATTTGATTGGTGGAAGGTCCAAATGACGATCAGAGATTATTTGGAAACGATTTCTGAAAGTAGCTATGTTTATGGTTGGAAGGTCACGGACATAATTGACGCGATTTCATTGGCCGATGGACACACGTCTGACGGTCGTGTCAGGATAAATTGTGATACGGTGTTGTTTTCAAACGGTGTGAAATGCGCGTGTGGGTTAATTAGTTGTTTATTGAAATAATGCCACAAATTAAGCTGCCTGGGGCGAGATTGTTGATTGTACCGAAAGTTGTTTGATCTTATTAACAATCGCTAGCGACGAAAAACAGCGGCCAGTATTACTCAGTTATCAAAATGAAATTCTGATATGGCTAGTTTGCCACTTGATTTGTTCTTGAATGGAAATGTCCGTCGGGCAAGTGGCGGGCAACCAGATTTGCGAAGGTCACTTGCCCGCACCCAAAATCAACATGCCCGGGGCGTCGGGCAACCGTTTTTCTAGAACCCTGTAAGCATTTTAGGCTTGAATAGAATTTCTCTTGTAGTGTTTTAGCTTGAAGAGAAATTTCTCTTGTAGCATTTTAGCTTGAAGAGAAATTTCTCCTGTAGCATTTTAGCTTGAAGAGAAATTTCTCTTCAAATAAACCCTAAAAGAGAAATTTCTCTTGTAGCATTTTAGCTTGAAGAGAAATTTCTCTTGTAACATTTTAGCTTGAAGAGAAATTTCTCTTGTAGCATTTGAACTTAAATAGAAATTTCTCCTATACGATATACACTGAAGCGAAAATTCTCTGATATAAATGACCTAGTTTCTACTTAAACTGCAATATAGGCCATTTGATAGGGTAAAGGAGACAACCCGGATTTTCTCCTTTTATTTTGGAGTGTGTTTTAATAAATAATAATAGTGAATTTAATGAAATTGTTGCACATTTAGTAAAACGAAGGTCCATTTATTTAGAATTCACAAACAATTATTTAAATCAAAACCATTTAGTTAAATCGTGAGGACATAATCTAAATCGTAAGGATATAATTTAAATCGAGATCATTTATTTAAATATTGTAGATTTATTTAAATCGTGTCAATTTATTTAAATATGGTGCAGTCCATGTTAAATAGTGGAAAAAAAAATGTTTTCAAGCTAAATTTTTTTTTTTATAAACGGCGCACCATTGTTCTATTTCATAATTTCAGTCCATTGTTTATTTTGAAAAACATCACCAGAACATTGCAGAGAACAAATTTATGCAGAGAATTCTTTTATGCAAATGAAGTTTGCTGCAAAATGTTTACAATGTGAATGAGGTCTGCAGCAACGTAGCAACAAACATCGCCAAACTATCGCCAGAAGATTACAGCTAAAAGTGTTATGCAAATGAAGTGTGCTGAGAAGTTGCCGCACCTTATTTGCATATTTGTTTGCTGCAACTTTGCTACATACCTCATTTGCATGGTAAAAGTGTACCGCAAATTCGCCGCAAACTTGTCTGTCGCAGCTTTGCAGTAATGTTTGCCGCAGAGTTGAAGCAAACAGTCGCCAGAAGCCTATGTTTTTGGTAAAGTGGCCTTTTATGGTCCAATATCACTGTTTTAATATTTGTAATTGTTTAAAGTGTTTTAGGGGGGAAAGAATTTGACTTTAAAAAAAGTATACGTCCATGGCAAGCTATCGAAACAAAAAGTATCGTCCCATGGTTTATCGCGACAAAAAAAGTACCTGTCCCATGCCATTTTGCACCGGTCCCAACCCCCCAATAAATATTGCCTGGTTCCTAATGTAGCCATGTACCATTCGAATAACAGCAACATATTATAAATACAATATATAGCAGAAATGAACGGGTTGCGTTTCTTTGTTCATTTAGTTATAGAAAAACTAAACTTAAAAGGAACGCCGCAATTAAAAAAATATCAAGATTTTCTGTGTCCCTTTAAATTGGTATGTCTTGTTCTCGAGTCAACTGGGAGATAAGAAAGAATGTTTTATTGCATGCCTGAAACATTTTAATATGAGAAAATACAATAATTTAAAGTAGCTATCCCGCCAACAACAGCAACATTTAACAACATATGTACACCGTTTCTAAACCTACTGACGACGATGTATATAACTTTCATATTTTGAGAATCTACCAAACCCCAAAATAAAACTGGAACGTCGAATTAAGAGTCACCAACTCATAATTCATTTTACGCATATTCAATCATGGGTATTTTAAAAAACCTTTCAATAAACTTTTACTTTTAATCGACACATATACATTACCTGAACACCAGGACAGAGTTTTGATAAGTAATAGATAGAGTCTGGTCTCAGCGAGTTGGCTTATTTAAACACCTAGTTTGTCGTGAGTCTGGTCTCAGCGAGTTGGCTTTACATTTAAACAACCAACGAGCAGAGCATGCTGTACTTAGCAAAACTGTGACGTCATAGTGACCGTACTCTTAAATTCCAATATCTGGTAGTTGTAGTACGGTATAGTCACCCTCTTTAGTTACCCTAAATTGAACGATTTAATGCTCTGCTTTAATCAAAGGAAATGTCACCGTCCGACCATGCTACAAAGGGGTTTGTAGAGTAACTTTGCCGTTATTTGGCGGGTTAGCTTCTTTAACAGCTAGGACAGGCGCACCACACTGATATGCGATTTAAGTATTAATTGTGTAAAGGTTTGCACGACGTATTCAAGCTCTGACATATCGTGTTATATGATCGTAACGACAGTATACGACGAATGGCATTTTATCAGTGTCCCCAATTGATCCGCATACATTTTACAGGAGTTTTATCAGAACACAAAATACCGTAAATCTTAAAACTTGAATCACAAGCACACACATCGACTCAACCATGAATCTTTCATTTGTCCTTCATAGTCAGTATGGAGGACTTATTCCCGAATCATTGATGTACCGAGGTAAGACCATTGATTGATTTTGTAGGTAAAATAAACCCATTGGTAGGCCTCAGGAGCCAAATGCAGCCATCTAGTTGGCAGCGAATCTGCATATAACTGTAACTCTATTTTTGGTTTGATATGTTCCCTTCCTTCTCTGGAAAACAATGCGAATAATACTTGCTGGTCAGTGTTCATCAATTTCCGTGAGAGAAAATACTGGACTGCACGTTTATACTGTTGCTCGTTATCTATAATTCGGTCCTTTCTTCCTAAAAACAAACCCCCACCCACCCATACTACATTCGATTTGAAAATTGTTTCTGGTAAAGTTTTCATTGAATAATCGGCAACTTGATTCATCGCAATACAGTTATCATTAAAACCTGATGGTGTTACAAGTCGAAATTGTTTCAAAGAGTTACGGTCACGGAAATATCCAATATCAACCCATGCAAAATACTTCGTGAAAAAATAGTTATTTCTTGCTGCTCGCGCTGTGACGTCATACTTCGCATGTTGTATGCATGTATAAGCAGGAACTACAGTATTAGGATAAAATTTTGGATATATGTCCGAATTGTAAATGCTTGCAATTTCTTTTTCATAATGGAACGCCCATGATGAATTTCTGTCTATTAACAATATCTTGGTACGATACGCGATTTTTGTCCGTTTTAACTGCATAAGATTTTTGAAATCCTCCGAATCAGTGTACAACACCAGAGGGTTCTCCAGATAGCCGAATGCCTGAGCCCATTTTTCATATGTTTTTACTGTCACAAAATTCGCGTCTAGATTTTCTCCTTTCTGAAATGGGTCCAACTTAAAAAACGCAGTCACTATGGTTATTTCGTCACGTTCACTTGAATTTCCATCTTCTTGTCGTTTAGAGGCGAAGTGACTCTGAAATGATATAATACATTGTAGCTTAGAGGCAAAGTGACTCTAAAATGATATGATACATTGTTGCTTAGAGGCGAAGTGACTGAAATGATATAATACAGTGCAGTCAAAAGATACACGGATCTAGTGTGCAAATTGATACAATATACACCCGTCATAAATCAGGCAGATTTTATCAACGGAATTGCAACACTTTTGATATGGGAACAATTAACACATTCGCAACATCTCTTATGCTGCTTCGCATCATTACTCTAATGTAAAACGAAGGTTTCCATATTGGTTACCAATCTCTCCCAAAGGCCATTACACTGACCAAAGTACTCTGCGATCACATGATAATTTGTCACATGACCATAGCTAAAATATAAAAATAGCAACAGAACTTCAACACCGTGACACCACCAACAATCGGCCCTTGATTGACATGTAAACAATCGAAAGAAACACGACTTATTATCAACATGTTGATAGATAGTATAGGTTAGTACGTTAATTCAAGTAGGTTATTAAAGCTACAGAGTCCCTATATCAATCGATTTCTTCTTTGTGGGCGTGTCTTTATTTGTAACTTCATGTTCACCAGCTCATGTCGAAATCGGGTATTTAAGCGAGCAAATATAGTGAAGGAAATCATTTACTGTATATACATCGACCAATGCACATCGTATCTATACACAGGTAACAGTAATTTTTACAAAAACAAAAGTTAGCTTCTTTCGGGGCTCGAACACACGACCTTTTGATTTTAAGTCCTGTGCTCTATCCACTGAACAACAACGCTACTTGAGAAAATAGTATACTAACTACCATATATTATTAGGCAAAATAACTTTACATATTTGAACGCAACTAAAGATGGATCAATAAAAGTCAGTCCATATTGTCGCACGTGTAAATTAACATTGCCTGGTGTAATACTGTATCTTATCAATATGAAACTAATACTTCGCCTCAAATCAAGCATATCTCGACTTGTTATTTAGCGCTTGATGAGTTTGTGTGCGCGCTCTTGTTATTACGTAATGCCTATTTAGTGTTAAAAATGCTACAAAATACCAATAAAGGTCTAGAGGTTCAGCGTACATCTTTCAAATCTTACAAGTGCAAGGCTGTGGTTTAAATCTCGTTCCGGGCAACTATTTGTTTATCACATATATTCTGGAGCCGTATATTTATCGATGTTACCTGTACGGAGGCTAAATAAAATATGTGAAAGTTTACGTTTCGAATTCTCCTTATATACCGACTTTTGCGGTGTTCGTCGATTTGAAACTACTTCACACGTGACTCATTCATATTCATGAGTTATTACCAGTTAAAATAGTGACTGTACAGCTTTAAGATCTATGTGATATTGAAAAGTGCTGGTAAGCAAATCGCTGTACTGTTACGCTATGGGGATGATTTGGTGGTGCCTATTTTAAAGTGTTGACGGCGGAGTGATATGCCAAAGTACAAACCTTTATTATACCGCAATATAATCCTTAGCATAATTTACTGTATATTTAAAATATTTAAGCCGAAAATTGTTTTCTTTGTAATATAAGCATTTCATATGAAGTTAAATCAGAAAAACATTAATGTCATCAAGACATTTTGCATTTCCACCGTTCTTCATCGTTTTCCAAGATTTTTGGTATTTGGTGAGACGTTGACAGAGATGTATGTGTTTGCAAGAAACGACAATCTGGGTAG
>JAWPHD010001646.1:265000-303481 GCA_037043455.1 Cyrtodaria siliqua
CGGAATATTGTCGTCTCGTTTCGTTAAGATGATGTTTTACGGAGTTATGCTCGTTTGAATATTTTCAAACATAAATCTTTTCCGCGCTATTTCTCGATGATTATATAATTTTCACCCCACTTTGTGACAGTGTCTATGAATTGGAGATGCGCATATCGTCGTCTTGTTCCGGTCAATAATTGTGATGGAGTAATAGCCCTTTAAATATTCTCAAAGACAAATCTTTTACGCGATATTTGTCTACAAACACTTAATTGATTTTCGTCTAACTTTTTGAGAAGTTTCAGTATGAACTCGAGATGCGCTTGTCGCCGACTCGTTCCGATTCAATAAAATACAAGTAATTCTCATGTGTGCTAGGGATATTAATGTATGCTATTGCAGGGGTATTATTCACCTTCAGTGCTGGTTTCGTCAGGTATGGTTATGAACTGTGCACCTATATGTTTTATTTACTATGGTTAATGCTGTCTATCCTAAAGAACTTCACAAAGCTAATATTTCTGATATTGTCGCTTTTTTCTCATTTTACTATCTATTTAGTAAATAATTCGCAGAATATATACAAGAGATGTGATTTCAATTTTTAAAATTTCATGTATCTTTCACAGAAAACAGTCAACCAAAAAAAAAACGCATTTAAACCAACAACAATCATAATGTTAACAAGAAGAACGGCATGTGATATCACGCACTCAAACAGGATGACAATAGGGCTACCGAACGGTCAGGGGGGAAGAAGGCCTCCAAACCCCTATCTTACCCTACCATCATCCCAATAACACGAGCCAGTGTAAATAAGGAAATCTACGCCAGTCTATATTCTCTGGCAAACAAGACATAATTAATAGGCAATACAAGTATAATACAGCGATGATCTATATATGAATATATACAAAAGCCTAGAAAGCCACGACTGGCAAAGATCAAAGGTCAGAGCAACAAGAGAACAAACCATTCAGGACACGACAAGACAATACATAAGACAAACATCGAAAGCTAACGTCTTTTGAGGAGTCTGGTAAACATATTACTAACTTACATATATTTCTTCGTTTCGTTTTAAGACAATCTTCCCGTCTTACACCTCGGCGAACCTTCATCTATTCGCCATTATGAATTTGTGTTATCATTAAATATAACAATAGTTTTCAAATATGTCTCAAAAATGACAATCTGCATTGCAATTACGATTTAAACCTCAGGTTCTTTATCTCGTGTTAACAATAAAACATTAATAGAATATTAACATTTTCTCCCTTTTAAACGAAGTAATGTTTAAGCTTATTTTTTCTTTGGAAAATCTGATAAAATTACATTCCGACAACTTAAGCAAACTGCATTTGATCTGTTGCTAATAAAGCGAGATTAAAAACAACAACATAGTATCATGTCTTAAGTATACAATGTGTCCTTCACTCCGTTTTGCCGTGCCCTTAACGGTTTTCCCATTGATGCTCTGACTTCAGACAATTCATCGAGTACACATGAGGTTAGCTTCTTAGGTTTAACTTTTTTTATATATTAATGAACAGTTCTATGTTTATTCTTATTACACCTATCTAAGCTTTCTCAAATGTCAGCGGTTAACTCGGCGGGGATTATTTTTATGCATACTGTCCTAGGGATGATGACAGGATAAGTGAGGTTTGGTGTACCCTTGAACTGGTTTAAACTACCTGGTGGTCACTTTTGGCACTGACCGTTCCAAGGCGGTACCCCTGTTGTCAACCCTTATATGTTTGTAAAGCATTTTTGAATCACCTTTACAATAAACAAGAGCGCTTTATTGAACGTAGGTAGAACTAAATTGCAAGCATAATGACTTGACTGTACACTTACAGAAACGAAGCATGCACATTTACTGATATATAATATACATTTTTTTAATAAATTTGTAGCTTCCAAGGGATCACCTTTTCAGTATTTATTAAAAACAATACAGCTTAAGCTGATGCTAGGGGACATGAGAGGTATAACTCAGTATATTATCTCTCATGAACAGATTCGGTAAAACAGGGTCTGCTACATTTTTCTGTTGATGTTTTGTTCATTACTTCCAAGGGATCCACTGTCCTAATGAAATAATCTATATTCATTCTGGAACAGATGTTTTAAAATAACAAAATACTATTTATACTCATAAATATGGGTTTACATTGATGAACAGTTATTCCTTCAACCTTTGTTATTTATGATAAAACTATTTTTTCAAAAAAAAAAAAATATTTAAATAATAAATTAGGTTGAAAATGTTATAAAGTTAATTGAAATGCGATGATTCAATTATAATCGAACAAGTTACAGATATAAACAATAATACCAATTAACCCACTAAACAAATTTGATTTGTATCTATTAGTTTTAAATATATTATTGAAAATATTATGCAGATTGAATAACAGTTTTATAGATTTTTAACGTCTCGTCATAATATAATAGTATATGCAATAAAACATGACACATGATTTGAACTATGACATTTTAAAAGAATTATAAGAGACTATATGCTATTAAATTTCATTTTCAACAATACAACAATATGATAGACATTTAACTAATGCGATTGGTCCTGGACATATTGCACCAGCCATGTCATCAGACTCATTATTTTGTTTTCTAAACGATTTAGTCCTTATAATAATAATAATAATAATAATCATAATAATAATAATAATAATAGTAGTAGTAGTAGTAATAATAATGAAAACCACAACAACAACTGGAATGACAACAACGACAACAACAAAAACACAATAACTATATAGCCTAGTTTAAATTCAACGATATATGACTGTAACGTTTGCAACGTTAGGAGAGTAAGCAAAGCAATGCGAAAGATTTCAGATGTGTGCGTTATTTTCACATGTTAGGGGTCTAATAATAGAAATAGAACATCGTTTACGGTGAATTATCTTGTAATATATCACGGTTTGTCGTTCAATATAAACAATAATTAACGATAATTCACCGTCAATTATGTTCTATTTCTTAAATAATAACATTGATAATATTATCAGTATTACTACTACTACTTACTACTACTACTTCTACTACTACTACTATTACTACCAATAATAATAATAAAAATAATTATAATATTATTATTATTATTATTATTATTATTGTTATTATAATTATTAGTACTGTAGTAGTATTTGTTGTTGTTGTTATTTTAATAATTATTATTATTAGTAGTAGTATTATTATTAGTATTATTATTATTATTATTACACTGCTATTATTATTATCATTATATTTAGTTTAATGTTTATTTTTATTATTATTATTCTTATATTGACTGATTATTAATATTATCAAATGCAACCTAATACACAAAAATCTGCTTGTAGAGATATTACTACTACTACTACTACTACTACTACTACTCCTCCTCCTACTACTCCTACTACTACTACTACTACTACCTACTACTACTACTACTACTACTACTACCTCTACCAATAATAATAATTTAAATAATAATAATTTAATGTTTATTTTTATTATTATTATTCTTATATTGACTGATTATTAATATAATAAAATGCAACCTAATACACAAAAATCTGCTTGTAGAGATACTACTACTACTACTACTTCACTACTACAACTACTACTAATACTACTGCTCCTACTCCTACTACTACTACTACTAATAATAATAATAATAATAACTAGAAATTGTTATTGTCCATGGGACAAAAACGTATGGCTCCCCCACTCGCCCGAACAGACATAATTGACGACTCTAGGTCCAACTGTTCTTTATTGATCTGAGATCGTTTTGATATTCAATATCCCTGTGACTGTATGTACTATCTGTATCAGTAAGGCCACATAAAAAAATATGTGTGGTTCAAGTAACCCGACCGACCCTATTTTTTTAAAGGGCCGACCCTAAAACTTCTTATGCAAAAAAAAAAATAAAAAATAAAAAAAAATAAAAAATAAAAAAAAAAATAAAAAAAAAAATAATAAAAATAAAATTAAACAAAAAATTAAAATTAAAAAATATTTAAAAAAAAAATTAAAAAAAAAAAAATGACCAACCATCCTTCCAAGTTTGAGGACCCTAGGTCCAACCATTCTCTAGTTATTGATCGGACATAGTTTCACCGCAACCTTGACCTTTGACCTAGTGACCCCAACCATCCTTCCAAGTTTGAGGACCCTAGGTCCAACCATTCTCTAGTTATTGATTGGACATCGTTTCACCGCAACATTGACCTTTGACCCCAAAATCAATAGGGGTCACCTACTTGTCATGACCAACCATCCTTCCAAGTTTGAGGACCCTAGGTCCAACCGTTCTCTAGTTATTGATCGGACATCGTATTAATAGTCAAGGTCACCACGACCTTGACCTTTGACCTAGTGACCCCTCTACTTGTCATGACTAACCGTCGTTCCAAGTTTGAGGACCCTAGGTCCAACCGTTCTCTAGATATTGATCGGACATCGTTTTGATAGTCAAGGTCACTGCGACCTTGACCTTTGACCTAGTGACCCCAAAATCAATAGGGGTCATCTACATGTCATGACCAACCATCCTTCCACGTTTGAGGACCCTAGGTCCAACCATTCTGTAGTTATTGATCGGACATCGTTTTGATAGTCAATGTCACCGCAACATTGACCTTTGACCTAGTGACCCCAAATTCAATAGGGGTCATCTACTTGTCATGACCAACCATCCTTCCAAGTTTGAGGACCCTAGGTCCAACCATTCTGTAGTTATTGATTGGACATCGTTTTGATAGTCAATGTCACCGCAACATTGACCTTTGACCTAGTGACCCCAAAATCAATAGGGGTCATCTACTTGTCATGACCAACCATCCTTCCAAGTTTGAGGACCCTAGGTCGAACCATTCTGTAGTTATTGATCGGACATCGTTTTGATAGTCAATGTCACCGCAACATTGACCTTTAACCTAGTGACCCCAAAATCAATAGGGGTCATCTACTTGTCATGACCAACCATCCTTCCAAGTTTGAGGACCCTAGGTCCAACCATTCTCTAGTTATTGATCGGACATCGTTTTGATAGTCAATGTCACCGCAACATTGACCTTTGACCTAGTGACCCCAAAATCAATAGGGGTCATCTACTTGTCATGACCAACCATCCTTCCAAGTTTGAGGACCCTAGGTCCAACCATTCTCTAGTTATTGATCGGACATCGTTTTGATAGTCAATGTCACCGCAACATTGACCTTTGACCTAGTGACCCCAAAATCAATAGGGGTCATCTACTTGTCATGACCAACCATCCTTCCAAGTTTGAGGACCCTAGGTCCAACCATTCTCTAGTTATTGATCGGACATAGTTTGTGACACAGACAGACCTACAGACAGACCTACAGAGAAACAGACAGAAAGTACAAAATCAATATGGCTCCCCTACCACACTTTGTGTGGGGGAGCCATAATAACAAAAAGAAGAAGAAGAAGAGAAGAAGAATATTAATAATAACAATAATAGCAATACTACTACTATTACTACAACTACTATGACTACTACTACTTATAATAACAAGAGGTCAATGACCTTGAAGCTCTACTGATTGATTTTGATTTCAGGAAGTAGTCGCTACAGACTTGTTTTTTGAAAATCTATTTTTAACCGTGGCGGCCATCTTGAATTTCCGGCCGACCTGAAATTTTGCTAAGATCAATAAGACATTAAGAGCAACATTCCTGTGAAGTTTCATGAAAATCCGTCAGGTAGTTTCAAAGAAGTAGTCGCTACAAGTTTTCATTATATAACTCTATGTAAACAAAGCAGCCATGTTTAAGGTCAAATCAAAACGATTTTCGACAAGGACCAACATCATGTCATACTGATCATTTTAGAAAAAGTCCCATATCAATATCTCTTATTGTTTTGAAGAAGTAGTCGCTACAAACTTATTTATTTTAAATCTATTTTTAGCTGTGGCGGCCATCTTGAATTTCCGGCCAACCTGAAATTTTTCTAGGATCAACTAGACATCAAGAGCAACATTCCTGTGAAGTTTCATGAACATCCGTCAAGTAGTTTCAGAGGAGTAGTCGCTACAAGTTTTTACTATATAACTCTATGTAACCAAAGATGGCCACTGGCAGCCATGTTTAACGTCGAATCAAAATAATTTTCCACAAGGATCTACATCATGTCATGCTGATCATTTTAGAAAAAGTCCCATATCAATATCACTTATAGTTTTCAAGAAGTAGTCGCTACAAACTTATTTTTTAAAAATCTATTTTTAGCTGTGACGGCCATCTTGAATTTCCGGCCGACCTGAAATTTTGATAGGATCAATTAGACATCAAAAGCAACATTCCTGTAAAGTTTCATGACAATCCGCCAAGTAGTTTCAGAGGAGTAGTCGCTACAAGTTTTTACTATATAACTCTATGTAAACAAAGATGGCCGCTGGCAGCCATGTTTAACGTTGAATCAAAACGATTTTTGACTAGGATCAACATCATGTAATGCTGATCATTTTAGAAAAAGTCCCATATCAATATCACTTATAGTTTTCAAGAAGTAGTCGCTACAAACTTATTTTTTAAAAATCTATTTTTAGCTGTGACGGCCATCTTGAATTTCCGGCCGACCTGAAATTTTTCTAGGATCAATTAGACATCAAGAGCAACATTCCTGTAAAGTTTCATGACAATCCGCAAAGTAGTTTCAGAGAAGTAGTCGCTACAAGTTTTTACTATATAACTCTATGTAAACAAAGATGGCCACTGGCAGCCATGTTTAACGTTGAATCAAAACGATTTTTGACTAGGATCAACATCATGTCATGCTGATCATTTTAGAAAAAGTCCCATATCAATATCACTTATAGTTTTCAAGAAGAAGTCGCTACAAACTTGTATTTTAAAACTCTATTTTTAGCTTTGGCGGCCATCTTGGATTTCACATCAACATGAATTTTTGCTAGGATCAACTAGACTTTATGGGCAACATTTCTGTAAATTTTCATGAATATCCATCCAGTAGTTTCAGCTGTGAAGTCGCTACAAATAAAAGTTTACGGACAGACAGACGGACGGACGGACGGACGACGGACGCCGCACCACGGCATAAGCTCTGCTGATCTCTGATCAGTAGAGCTAAAAATAATAGTAGTAGTTTACTACATTTTCGAAATAAATATCGGATTTAGATTGTTGATTAGTACTATACCCAAACAAAAAAAAAAGCCTAACAAACCGTGTTAATGGATCGCTTCAAGATCATGATTTTAGAAGCGATTTAGAAGCGGTCCAATTTCACATGCAAATGAGCTAATGGATCGCTATTTAATATTCCTGACAAAATCTGTTAAAAACATAAACAGCATCAAAATCGCACTTGGATCGCTTTATGATCACGATCCATTAGTGGTTTTGAATGGATCGCACTCCTTATACAACTTTTAATAGATCGTGTATGGATCATGATCCAAAAGCGATCCAGTGTTTTACAAAATGGATGTCTTTGTATTATGTAACACTATAAAACCACTAGTGGATCACGATCTAATACACATTAGAATGGATCGCTCAAGAATCGCACAGCTAATTATTGGAGTATCAGTCCAATAATTTTCAGAATGGATCGCTTTAGAATCGCTATTAGTATTGTGCAACACTATTAGTTACACATTCTAATGGATCGCATTAGGATCGCTATTATGTAAAACTATGTACATTCTAATGGATCGCATTAGGATCGCTATTATGTAACACTATATGCATTCTAATGGATCGCATTAGGATCGCTATTATGTACAACTATGTACATTCTTATGGATCGCATTAGGATCGCTATTATGTAAAACTATGTACATTCTAATGGATCGCATTAGGATCGCTATTATGTAACACTCTATACATTCTAATGGATCGCATTAGGATCACAACTTTTTGAATCGCTTTATGATCGTGATCCATTAACAGACCGCTGTTCTAATGGATGCTCCCGAACATACGAGTGATCTTGACCTTTATGCAAAAAGAGCCCTTTACCCGCCCAGAATTATGACCCTTAAAATAAATGCTGGTAGTTGTTCATAACATGTCATGTTGTTGAAAGTTGAAACTCAAGTTTAACTAGTGTTCACAATTGAATATGGCATTTTTCAATAATTCAAGTGGCCATAACTCTGGTGTTCCTGGTCTGATATAGCTGGTTGTCGAACTTTCATTAATATCAACAATCTGACAAAATTTGGTAAAGATCAAATACAAAATGAAAGTGCTAGTGTTCACAAGGCAAAATATGTCATTTTTCAGCAAAACAAGGGCCACAACTCTGGTGTTACTAATCCAATCTGGCTCCGCTGTTTTTGAACTTGTTTGAGCTTTCATTGATATTTTAAAGACCCTGGTAAAGTTTGGTAAAAATCAGACGGCAAAGTTTGGTAAAAATCAGACTAATAATGAAGGTCCTATCATGTTCACAAGGCAAAAGTTAAAAGACGACAGAGGATTGACGGACAACTCACCATCCCATAATCTCTGCTGGCTTTCGGTCAGCAGACAAACTTTTTTTTTTATCAAATTCCTTTCAATAGTTCAAAAGACTGATGGGATAATCATATCTGGTTCAGAGTTATACAGCAGACACGAATTGCAGAATATATTTATGTTCTTTATTTGTTCCATCAATAAAAGTTATGTGTTGAATACAAGCTATTGTCCCTGTTGGATACAAGCTATTGTCCGTGTTGGATACAAGCTAAGCTATTGTCCGTGTTGGATACAAGCTATTGTCAGTATTGAATTCAAACTTCGACCAAAATGTTTCAAATGTCACGAGATAACAAACCCTGATTATTTGCAGAAACAAGCTACAAGTTATCCCAGAAACATATATTTTCTGATCAATTTCCTAAATCCACCATCAATTAAAAGTGGCATGTGTCATAAATAGCTCTACAGTTCACTTTTAAGGTTATTATGACAATGTTCCTTGGTGCGATATGATGATCTTAGATTCTAGGCATCCAGCATGTTATTGAGACCGTATCAATAAAACCATGCCTTTGAAGCAGATCTGAAATAAAAATGATTATACTAAATTAACTTTGATTTTTTTGAAGTATTATGTATAAAATTTATATCAGATGACCATAAAACAATTAGAAGACAGAATACTACCACCGTCATCATTCGTCTTATCGAAATAAAATGATGTCGTCATTTGAATTGACTAAATGAATGTACACTGTACTATCGGGTTTTTTTTACAGCTTTTGTTTCTCGATAAGCCATTGATGCCCCCACTGAAAACAGTGTAAAACGTAAAGTTTGATGAAAACGTGGGCATAACTCTTTTAATACTTGGTCGATTTTGACGCTGAAATGATATGTAAATCTTGACATCATAGGTAAGCGTCATGTAAAGTTTCGAAGGAGTCGGTTGAAAAGTGTGAGAGGAGATAGACACATAAGATATTTTCACGTAAAGTTTGATGAAAAAGGGGCCTCAACTCCGGTAATGCTGAGTTGATTTTGAAATCGAAACGGTATTCACATCTTGACATCATAGGTAAGCATCCTGTAAAGTTTCGAAGGAATCGGTTGAAGAGTGTGGGAGGAGACACAAGATATTTTCACGTAAAATTTGATGAAAAAGGGGACATAACTCCGCTAAAACTGGGTCAATTTTGACGCCGAAACGATATGCACATTTTGACATCATAGGTAACATGGGTAAGCAACATGTAAATCGGTTGAAAAGTTTGGGAGGAGATAGATGCACTTTTCAGGACGGACTGACCTGGCTAACGTACAATGTATATGTATCAATTCAATATTAAACAGACACACATGTGAGAATCTATCACAATGACATAGCTACAAAAAGCTATATAAAAATTAAATATATATCGGTCAATGGTTAAAACTATTCATCCAAGCGAATGACTATTGACCCGAAGCATGAACTAATGACCGAGACGCAACCTTCGACGTCATTAAGTTACTGCTCATGGTCAACAGTCATTCCCGAGGATGAATATTTTTAACCGTTGACAGAAACAGAAGTAGATAGTTGTTTTACTATACTGAACCATAAAGAAAAAGTAAGAAAATGTGTCAAGTAGTTTATTTTTAATATGGAATTGAAACAATGTTTTCTTTAACAACAATGAACATGAATTTAAACAAAATAAAATATAGTTACTAATTCTTCCAATTCTTCCTCAGACAACGTTGCGCATCCTCCATTGTTAATTTTTATTCTGTCATTGAGCGCTTATGGCAATTAATTGATGTTGGTCATAAAGCGCTTGAATTATCTGGAAGATACTTTTGACTCGGCAAGAGAACTATTCACTCGCAAGTCTGGTTTAAACCGGATTGGACATGTTTGAACATGTTTTCAAGTCAATTTCAGCCAATAAAAACTATGTATATAAAATTATATATAATAATAATTATTACCGGTATATACCTTTTGTCATCTATGTCAGAGGTAACTGATAGTCACAACATCTCGTAATCCGTTTCGAAGCTGTTACCTGAAAAAGAGCTAATCAGTCAGTGCACAATTTGGTATTGACCTTGTATTCAGTAAAATTATGCTCAATTTGGTATCGACCTTGTATTTAGTAAATGTATGCTAACTGAACATCATACCCATTTTTCTCAATTTAGATTTGTCATCTCTTGCTGCAGAGTGTTTAAAACATCACTTATCAATGGGTTGCATGTTATATAAGTTTTAACTATATTATCAATTCTAATACACCCGCACTATATAGCCTAGTTTAAAATATCTCGTTATATTGAACGATATATCACTGTAATTTTTGCAACGTTAGGAGAATAAGCATTGCGCATTGTAACGTATGCAACGTTAGGAGAGTAAGCAAAGCAATGTGAAAGATTTCAGATGTGTGCGTTATTTTCACATTTTATGAGTATTAGAATAGAAACAGAACATCGTTTACGGTGAATTATCTATAATATATCACGGTTTGTCGTTCAATTGTAAACAATAATTTGCCCGAAAGGGCTCGTGAAATTATTATTTACAATTGAACTCCAAACCGTGATATATTAAACGATAATTCACAGTAAACGATGTTCTATTTCTTAAATATAATATCTGTTTCATTCTGTGATATAACATTTATTAAACAAGAGGTCAATGACCTTGAAGCTCTACTGATTGATTTTGATTTCAGGAAGTAGTCGCTACATACTTGTTTTTTGAAAATCTATTTTTAACCGTGGCGGCCATCTTGAATTTCTGGCCAACCTCAAATTTTGCTAGGATCAATAAGACATTAAGAGCAACATTCCTGTGAAGTTTCATGAAAATCCGTCAAGTAGTTTCGGAGGAGTAGTCGCTACAAATTTTCATTATATAACTCTATGTAAACAAAGATGGCCGCTGGTAGCCATGTTTAACGTCAAATCAAAACGATTTTTAATAAGGACCAACACCATGTCATGCTGATCATTTTAGAAAAAGTCCCATATCAATATCACTTATAGTTTTCAAGAAGTAGTCGCTACAAACTTGTATTTTGAAAATATATTTTTAGCCATGGCAGCCATCTTGAATTTCCGGCCGACCTGAAATTTTTCTAGGATCAATTAGACATCAAGAGTAACATTCCTGTGAAGTTTCATGAAAATCCGTCAAGTAGTTTCAGAGGAGTAGTTGCTACAAGTTTTCATTATATAACTCTATGTAAACAAAGATGGTCGCTGGCACCCATGTTTAACGTTGAATCAAAACAATTTTGACAAGGACCAACATCATGTCATGCTGATCATTTTAGAAAAAGTCCCATATCAATATCACTTATAGCTTTCAAGAAGTAGTCGCTACAAACTTGTATTTTGAAAATGTATTTTTAGCCGTGGCGGCCATCTTAAATTTCCTGCCGACCTGAAATTTTGCTAGGATCAATTAGACATCACGAGCAACATTCCTGTGAAGTTTCATGAAAATCCGTCAGGTAGTTTCAGAGTAGTAGTCGCTACAAGTTTTCATTATATAACTCTATGTAAACAAAGATGGCCGCTGGCAGCCATGTTTAACGTCGAATCAAAACGATTTTCGACAAGGACCAACATCATGTCATCCTGATCATTTTAGAAAAAGTCCCATATCAATATCACTTATAGTTTTCAAGAAGTAGTCGCTACAAACTTATTTTTTAAAAATCTATTTTTAGCTGTGGCGGCCATCTTGAATTTCCGGCCGACCTGAAATTTTGATTGATCAATTAGACATCAAGAGCAACATTCCTGTGAAGTTTCATGAAAATCCGTCAAGTAGTTTCAGAGGAGTAGTCGCTACAAGTTTTCATTATATAACTCTATGTAAACAAAGATGGCCGCTGGCAGCCATGTTTAACGTCGAATCAAAACGATTTTCGACAAGGACCAACATCATGTCATGCTGATCATTTTAGAAAAACTCCCATAGCAATATCCCTTAGAGTTTTCAAGAAGTAGTCGCTACAAACTTGTTTTTTAAAAACCTATTTTTAGATTTGGCGGCCATCTTGGATTTCACATCTACATGAATTTTTGCTAGGATCAACTAGACTTCATGGGCAACATTTCTGTAAAGTTTCATGAAAATCCATTCAGTAGTTTCAGAGGAGTAGTCGCTACAAAAAAAAAGTTAACGGACAGACGGACGGACAGACGGACGACGGACACCGCACCACGGCATAAGCTCTGCTGATCTCTGATCAGTAGAGCTAAAAACTATCATGTTTATGGACATGAATCACTGATTAACAGTGACAGAAAATTAGATGTTCATTTAGATCTTGGCTAGCATTATTGCGTCTCGATCCCATTCGCAACACCTCATTCACTTCTTTGAAGCATAATTCAATGAACGCAGAAGTTTTCATGTTGGTTACGTCATTCTAGCATGATGCGCCTTAATAGATTCCCGCCAAAATAAAATTGCAAAAATCAGTTATTATCAAAGTTTTACAATGTCATTTAGTCATCAATAGGTTATTTACATGTACATGAAAGCAATAATACAACCTTTGTAAATAACAAACATGCAATGCAGAGTATACATCAACATGTGTGGCTAACGACCATATTGTCGACCTATCAACAGTGCACTATTTTGATTGCTATTGCCTTCCGTCGAACAAAATGCTAAGCTTTTGAACATACCAATACATCGATATACATGCAAGGCGTGATCCAGAAGAATGACGGGATTAGCCGAGTTTTCACAATCCCCGCAGGACCTTACTCGGGCGAATTTGTTAAAGATTGCCATCTTTCGTAATGTAAAGCATTAGTTCTATGAGCAGTTAAAGCCACACCATGTGCATGATAAAAGATATCGCTGAACAGCCTATTGGCTGTTAACTCTTCCTCAGAAACGAGGCTGTCCTGGAAACTACTTCCAAGCACTTGGCTATAAGAGTCTAGCTGCGAGAATCGTACGTAGCTCTTATGGTGTGCACCTAGAGCTACGATGCCACCCTTTATAGATTGTTTTAGTTATCAGGGCCGCCCGCATCAAGAGAGGTATCTGAAGAAATCAAGCAATGCCTGCATAAATAACTGCTGTAGTTCGATATATTAAACCTTAAATACCAAGTATGCATGCATAAAACTCACCAAAGAGAAGAAAACCTTGTCGATCTTAGACATTTTCTAAGACTTTCCATATATTTAGCAGACATTTCTTGAATGTTTACATATCTCGCAATGACACATATTCCGTATTTGGAAACTTAAACCCACCCACAGCTGACACATATCGACAAAGTTAACAGGAAAGCGTCAGGTGTGCGAGTCCAGCGGTGTTAAGTTTCTAAATAGGGAACGAAAGGTCACGTGATAGCGAGATGATTTGGTAAGTAAACAAAAAAATTGTCGGACTTTTTACACTGATCTCCGAGCACCGACAATATCAGCGCGTCTCTCCTCTCTTCTGTATGCCGTTGTGGTAATTAAAGTTTGTTGTATTGAATTACAGTGGTTGTTTATGCAGGCATTACTTGATGCGTTCAGAAACCTCGCCGGAAGAGTGAGAAAGGGTGTCGATTTGGGTCACTGAAGGAAACTTAATAGCGGAGAATCATGGCTCTTATGGTAGATACATACCACCATAAAAGCCACGATTCTCACGTCTATAAGAGTCCTACTGATTAGGCTTCTCCAGTATTCCAATAGGTCAGATAAATACCTCTGCATGAAATAGCTAACATTTAAAATTAAACAAAATAAAAGCTTTAAATATTCAACTTACCACTCAAAAAGTATATCGGCCAGACCAGGCAACGCCAAAGAGTTCTGTCCCTTTTCATCTGGGTAGTTGCATCGCAATTTTATAAATGCCATGCGTTTGTTCGTCAATATGAAGCTCATGGTATGTACTGGCGAATGTTTGGCCGTCTTCAATATCAAACAGAGTCATAATTTCGGAAGAATTCATTCCTAAATTACTTTTTGTGAGTTGTAAATATTTCGTTTGCCTCAGCCGGAAGTCAAACATTTGAAAACATCGCTAGACTAAACGCGATTGGCCAATAAAAAATAAAGTAATCAAACGTGTGAGACGCTTGCAGAGTAAAGATAAACTACGTGTGTCTACGATTGTATGCGCCTTTGTGATATTATTAATGATTGATTTGCTAAAAACCTGAAAATGAAAATGATTTTTCACGAATCTCTACGTACCAACGCCAAGAAAGCATATATTACGTCGTGGTAAGTCATACCTTTATTTGTATCTTTTTTTTGTAATTAGAATGCAAGTAGGATTTAAATTTTTACTTCAGAACTCTCTCAGTACTTATTTTCATGATATTCAAATCGTACTCAAGACAATTCGTACGAGGTGTGTTTTTTCATTGTCGAAGTTACATGTATCTAAATCGGATATTTAAAAGGAAAATAATAAAAACATACACATTTCTAGTTAAAAATAACAGTTGATAGGGAAATACCATTTAACATTTAGACACTCAATAAAGATTCAATTATTGATTTATTTTCAGTTTTGGTTGTAAAGTCAAGAAAAATGACAAAGAGATTAACAAAAGTGTAAGTTTCATCCTCTCCAGCGAGTAGCAATGGTGGCCCGGTTTATAGTCATCTGACTCATCTCAGTGGTTGACTGGAAAGCACCACATCAAACTATTTTAAGGTGAGTTTCTTTAAACTTTAATACATGCCTATATGTAGATGTAATCATGGCTCTTATGGTAGTATGTCTATCTATCTATATATCTATTAATACTGCATCACCCCTTTCGGATATTATGGGCAGATTTCCTGGGTAGAACCAGTACTAAGCAATGTGGGTAAAGTGTCTTGCTCAAGGACACAACGAACATGGTGCGGAGGAGGATCAAACCGGGGACCCTCCGATCTCACGTTCGGCACTCTACCACTGAACCACAAATGCCACACAATTGTGTACCTACCATAGAGCCATGATTCCAATGCCTTGACAGATAGGTAGGACCCGGCCTGTACCGACCCCGACAACCACTGTAATGACTGTATCATATGTCAATAGGCTAAATCTTAAATACATCACGTGCATGCATTTAAGAAACTGTGAATAAAACTACACTTTTAATAGGCACCTGTCATTTTTATATGACATGAACACATGGATATAGTTTTGATAAATGGTTTTGTAGAGTAAATTTAGCATTATTTGGTTTGGTTTCTTTAATATTTTGTTTCCCGGCCGAATTATATTATAATATATTATATATATATTTTAATGAACTTTATTGCAGACAGGAGCTGTTTGTTCCAGTACAGACCAGTGTTTAAAGAACCAGTTACTTCTTTGTCTGCGGAAACGATGACGTTGTGACTGTCGAAACAATGAAGATGTGACTTTTGAAGGAATTCAGAAGATGTGGCTGTGAAAGGAAGGAATTTGTGTCGTATGTTCGGATTCTGAATTGCACTGAGAAAGATTAATTAGCATGCTTATTGTTTAGACAAATTATTTTTACCTCGTGATTCGAGTGATTCGTGTAAATTGAACAAAAAGGGACAAAGGAATGCAAAATGTTCAGGTCTAACTTGATTCATAATCTTTCTGTGTCATGGATTGCACCATTCATAAAGATGCAGCAAGTATGTTTTCATAGAAAAGTGAAGATATATTTTAATGTACATGGAATGAAAAAACAGTGCTTAGCAAAACCATTTTAAATAAGACTTATTTGAGATCAACTGGTCTCAACCTTCAATGACTCTTAATAATTAGTTTGGTACATTTTGATCAAACTCAAACTTGGCTTCTGCAACTCCAATCACACAACACAATGTTGTCTAATGCAATGTTAAAGAAACTAACCCACCAAATAACGGCAAAATTACACTACAAAACCATTTATCAAAACTCTGTCCAGATGTTCAGATCATATAATAATGTATATGATAATGTTCCGATTAAAAGTAGAGATTTTTCACGGGTTCCTAAAATGAATTATGAGTTGGTAACTCTCAATTCGACGCTCCAATTTTGATATTTGGCCTGGCTGGTTAAAGATGTTTATATTGTGTCTATAGAGTTCAGTGGATTCTCAAAATATGTAAATTATAATGTAATATTATACCTTGTGGTCAGTAAGTTTAGGAACGGTATACATATGTTGTAAAAAATTGCTGTTGTTGGCGGGATAGCTACTTTAAAAAAAATATAAAATTATAGATAAAGAATTAAACAATCCAATATACTACCAGCTAGCTTGTTAAACTTTTTTAAATGCTAGCACAACAGATGGAGAAAAAAATCATGCCCTGACCGGGAATCAAACCCATGAGTATCTTGCTAATTGTGCTAGTGTCTTTAATACCGGTACCAGCAAAGTTACCATTGAGCAATTAAGACACATGGTTATATTGGCAACCGATTACTCATCACGGACCTGATGTCTTGGGTTTCTTTTGGCAAGTAAGAATATAGACTTAGTCTAATCAATGTTTTGCCTAGACCGTCTTAGCATGGCGCAGCGCCATGCTGCCTTGACACTCCATGTGACCTTTTCAAGTCCCAAGTAATGTGATGCTCCATATTAATCAATTTGTTAAGCAACATTTTATTCAGATCTCGTGTTCTTCCATATAAAGCGCTTCAGTGACCAGGATGGTAAAGACGCTGCGTTTAAAACCTCTCCTCTCACCACTTTAAGTCTTGCGGGGTCAAATCACATTGGGATTTCTAAGTGAGAAAATGTTGATTGTTACGGATGGCAGGTGGTATACAGTACTTCTACCCAGGAAAAATTGGTTGATCTGTCTTCACCACAAAAAAATACATCTGCCATCATATATAGCCTAAAATGTGATGAAAATTACTAAAACACCATTCGATCAACCAATCGTCTTCCATATAAACACCAAGTTCCCTTACAAACCAGAAAAAATGGGTGGTAATTTCGGTTAAAGGGCTTTATTACAATGAACATTTGTTAATATGAATTCTGCTTTAATATATTTTCTTCTGAATCATGCTAAATAATTGCAAACTTTTAATAAATCGCTAAAAAACCGGTGTGTAAATGTTTTGTTATAATGGATCGCTTTTGGATCATGCTCAATAATGGCAAAGTATTTTGTAAATGTTAAGTTTTAATGGATCGCTTTTAGAATCGTTCTTAAAAGTAGCTATGTTTGAATGGACCGCTAGCAAACCGCTTTGTAAATGGCAATGTTTTAAAGGATCGCTTTAGGATCGCATGGTTATAAACCAGTTTCTTTTGGATCGCTCACAAATCGCTAATGAAACGCTTTTGGATCACGATCCTTAGCTCGGACCATGTTTGCGATCATGCAAAATGCGATCCAAATGCGATCCGTTTTAATGGCTTTAACACACCGCAGATCCACGGTTTTGAAGCGATCCTGAAGCGATTTTGAAGCGATTCATCATAAAATAATTTTGTGTGGGTATAGTTATACCTATTCTATTTGTTCGTTTTGTTATTATGTTAGATGCATTGCTGCATTAAGTCATAGTCATATTATAATAAACTAATCAAAAGGAGGCTGCCTTATATACACATTGTTAAACTTAATTACTTCATTTTTTAATTTAGACCATATTCTCGAATTAACGACCATATATAACGTTTTAACGTCTGTTCTGTATTAATTTGTGACATACCGTTCATAACTTTATTAAAACACCAAATACATCTTATTCATTTTAATACGATTACTAACCACGACGCCAGTATTACAATGTGTGGAAGCTTAGTTCCAAGGTCAATTTATCAGTAAAAATTAGGGTATAGGGTGGGAGGGGAAATCAGCAGTGTCAGGTTACTCTCTCGCCTCTTTACACATATTCTTGTGTTAGGAGTGCGGAAGCAATATAATAATCATCTGGATGTATGTTATCGTCAGTATGTTTAGACGAAACACCTTAATATCACCGCTGCGGATTCGAATCTCACTGGGAGCTCCACCTGTAAGTGAGGAAGTGTCGATTCTTAGGGATGGCGGGAGGTTTACAGTACTGGCTTTACCCATGGAAAATCGACCGTCATATATAACCTTAGATGTGTTGAAAATGACGTAAAAGACCATACAAACAATCAAACAAATTCCATATGACATGAGCATAACAACGGAGGATTTAAAAACTCATTTGTGTTTTGATAGAAAATAAAATCCACATACCTGACTCGACTTAAATTGCCGTTACCTCCGAGAAATTATGTCAATATCCTATTTTTCTTTAAAAAGATAAATACTAAATATGCAAACACACGTTTTTTCCAAACGTTGTTAAGCCTTATAAATGCGAACGCGATGTGTAATAGTGTGTAGCTAAACTAACTACACTGTGTAACACGTGACACTCGATATATTCGACTTAGAGTAAGGTATCGGAAATTCAAGGTTCACCATAAAACCGTATATGCCCATGTTAGAATGATTATGACTGTTAACAATCAATTGAATGATCAATCATCCGTGAAGAAAACATTAATTTGTAAGTGCGATGATTTAAAATGCAATGTAACACCAGATGAAATGAAATGAAATAAAACAACACTGTGACAATGTCTTCAAATAACTTATATTAAGATTCAGTGCAGCTAGAGATACGAAGGTATGAGGTTTCCCATCAAAAATGCATCAGCCATACGGGGTAGCAGTAGTCTGTAGATCTAGGCTACCGAGGGACATTGAGAGAATTATGTTTTGCGTATGTGTATTAAAGGGAATGTAGCGACACAGCCAAACAAGCCCTGTAATTGAGAGTTTTGAAAAACTTGGAAAAGGTGAAAGAGAATTATCAAAATCGGATGATAAAAAGAAAGATATGACCATTTAAAGGTTGTTGTATAACAAACATGGGAGCCGCCATTTTTAGAACTATGACGTCATAGTTCCATATTACCATATATGGAATATTGATAAATATCATTAGAAACGAACAAAATCGCTGCAAATGAATAAAAAAAAATTACTCGTCATATAAAGCATTATTGCCATTAAGTACGACATATTTTTCATACAGTTGCTGTAATTTTTTCCCTATAAATCAGTAAATGTTCATATTTATAAATATTCCATATATGGTCATTTAGAACCGTGATGTCATAGCTCTTAAAATGGCCGCTTCCATATCCGTTTCAACAGGGTCTTTAAATGATCGTATCTTCTTTGTTTATCATGTGCGGCTAGTTGTCAGATATACTGTATTGCAACTAGGACAAGTTGAAAATAAATAAACATGATACGGACAATTGTACTTATTGTGTACGGCGTACTGCAGTAAAAACTAATATAACTGTATGGCGTATTTCTTTTTAACTGCTCGTTGAATGTAATGAAACTGACTTAGACTGTCGCTAGAGAAAAATCTATATTTTGGCCTGTAATATGAGATGATCCGAGTATTAACTTTCATACCCCATCCAAGCCCTTCTCCAAGAAGCAAAAAACGGGTGGCTGGGGTATGAACTGTTGTAAAAAATGCTTTTAAACATGTTTTATTGTCGAAATATCCGTTATAAAATCCTGCTAATATAGGCGTTCCCATCGCTTAATGAAATATCACGTAATGAATATCAAACCCTTTTTATTAACATCAGGTATGGAAACTACCGTTTATTGACAAATTGTTTGTATCCCTATGGGTATGAAATGTGCACCTCTTGTCGCAGATTTGCTCTTGTATTGATATGAAAGAGATTTCATGTTGAGTCTCTCATCCGATACTAAGGCAGATGTGATTGAAGCCTTTAATGACACCTCTCGGTATTCTGTTGACATATTAAACATTGACAATCCTTTCTTTCCTACTATGATTAATAATATCTATCCTCAACAAAGCTAACATTTCTGATATCTATCCTAAGGAACTTCAACACAACACAGCTGACATTTCTGACACTGTCGATTATTTTCTTAATTTACATCTCTCTATTGAAAATGGCGAAATAATTAATAAAATGTATGACTAGAATGATGATTTAAATTTTGATATTGTTAATTATCCCCATTTAGATGGGTCCGTTCCCAGAGCTCCTTCTTATGGGGTCTTTGTTTCTCATCTTATTCGTTTCTCTAGAGTTTGTAGTCATTTTGACGACTTTAATATTCGTAATATTTGTTCAACGAAAATGCTACTCCAGCAGGGCTACCGTTACCATACACTTCAAAAAACTTTTGCAAAATGGTATTGTCGTAACCCTGAACTTCTTTTAAAATATAATAGTAATTTAAGAACTCTTCTGCGACAAGGCCTTTCACAACCAGACTTCTATGGTGATGTGATTTACGAACTTTGTCAGATCCTTGTCATAATCACTTTCATAAATCATTATTAAACGTGTTAACAGTTTATGAAAAGAGGTTATGGCCCAACCATTTTGCTACGTACTGCACGTTTAGTGGTTGACCTATTTACAGTTTGCCACTATTTTTTCCTCTTTGATTGTTTGATAACCAGAACGATTGTGGACCCTATGATGACGTCTACCTAAATAGTTATAGCACGCTAGAGTTTGATGTTTAAGAAATAATAAATACGTACCTGTGTGTTATCGGTGAATAAAATACAGTTAGTCGTTCAGATGCGAGTAATTAAATCACGAGTGCATACGCACTCGTGATTTAATTACTACGCATCCGAACTCCTAACTGATAAAATACAGTTACGTATTTATTATTTCGATTCTAACACGACAATAACCACATTGTTTAAGCTATTGTGGGGGCATTATATATATCTCGGAGGTCAAGGTAATTTGGCTGCTATGTTTACAGGCTGTTCCATGGGGCGCCCCCATATGCAAAGTTCTGCGTGTACATTATGTTTAAATACACTAGTAGTTCCGTGACAAACAATTAAGTCCTTGCTTACGTCACATAGCTTGCGCTGTATGACCTCAAACGTTCTCGGCTTGTTCAAGATGCTTATTAATGTTATGTGTACTGATGTATATGATGGGTTTATATCGGAGGTGTGCAAGGTTTGGGAGCATGGCACGTTTGTTGTAACTAAAATTTCATTAAATTACTGTTTAGTTTGTCTTCGTGACGTACATTTACCAAGTGACGTCATGTAACGTGGCGCTTACAACGGATGAAATATTCGCGGGAATTAATGGAACAGCTGTATTTTATCGTAGAATAACATACATGTGTGTATATGAGAGACTGCGCAGGTCGTGTTAGAATTGTCTTAAATATTGTCTAGTCGTACATGAGTACTTACTTCATGGCTGTTTAGGTTTTTAGGCTTTTGTTTTTTTATATTATATATACATGATCATTTATGTGTTTTACGTATATTGCCTATCATCGCTGCCTTATTTATGAGAGATTATATCCTGGCGGGTATATCTTTATTTACACTGTCCCGTTTATTGAGATGACAATAGGGTAAGAGTGAGTTTTGAGGTTTGGTGCACCCTAGAACCTGGTTCAAATTACAGGACTTTATGATTTTTTGAAATATTTAGGGATAGAATCAACGACATGATTGTCTCGAAAATTACTAGGTATGTCAAAGAAATCTAGTTATTCATAGTAATTATTTTTTCCCTCGAAATGTCTCCTTTCCCCACCAAAATCTGCTATTTATCCGATGTTCTGCAAGGCAATAAAAGCTCTATGCCTCTTTACCTCTGCATATATTTTAAATATATTTATTTCTATATACATAGAACAGAATCATATATATTGAGCTTGAAAACATGTAATTCGATTTCATTTTTGTAACTAAATTTATCGTTTTTTGTCTAAATTAGGTTGTACTGAAATTATAGGAAATTTGCAAAAATCGGAATTAGTGAAGGACATATATTTATCTGAAGATATCTCAGAAACCAAGCTGGTGATCTATTATTTTTTAAAGCTAAAATTTGCATAGGATAGACCTTTCTGGCTTTGTACCAAAATCTTAAAAAACGTTGTTCATAGAAAACAATAAATCTCTTAAATGCGTTATTTTGGTTGACTGTTTCGTAAAATCTACATCTCCTGTTCGAGTTTTATACTTACTTTTGTTATGGATGTTTCAGAAGTATGTTTAGTTATAGAAATATAGTCACTTATATGTCAAGGATTGTTTTATTCGGGTTCTCGCCGATCGTTGGTAAACAGAAGCAACAACTGTAAATATATAGTGTAAAGATATATATTTATTGTAAATATATGATTGTGGATAACAATCGTCAACTCGTAAATAAAGTATATGTTGTATCATACCAACTACCTAAGAAACACTAGTCTGGATTGCACTAAAAGTTTAAACCTGTGACATATACATGCATAAATTTCCCTCAAATATCAGAAGGGAAAAAATCGAAATCTATGTCAAAACTATATATGATGTCGATTAATAAATCGGCATACATTAACGATTTGAATTGTAATTAACATGTCTTGCTTTGTTATAAATAAACGCAACAATCGTTCTTCAGATATAATAACAGCCCCTTTAATTATTTTTTATAAAATTCAATACTTTGTGTTTGAATAACGACAATTACAGATGTTTTAAAGTTGGCAAATTTAAGCAGTGTGCACAATGCAGTTCAAAGTATTACTTCGATAATGTTGTTTTTTTTCGCGTAAAAGGAATGAGATCATGAAACATGTGTTCAGTTCATGACCATTCGTAAAATGTCGACGGTCAGTTTCGGCTAAGTTTGTCATCAAACCACGGAATTAATCGAGATGTTACGAAGGTGCAGAGACATAACTGTGGAATAGTTATTGTAAGCGATCGGATAAAATGATCAGTTTAGTAACGATGTCACTGCAAACGAAATAAAGTAAGGCATTGCCTAAAACATTTAAAATTGAAAGCAGACAAAAACAAGTTTTCAATTTTATTTCGCACTGTTTTGCTGTTGTCCGGTATTTTTCCTACTATCCCGAATTGGAAAGTATGTGATACATGTTTAGATGGTAGACAAATCGTACAGGTGAATTTTCCTAGGGTCCGGTATCCTTCCACAGAAATAAGTAGAATGGTCCTAAAGAAACCACAACTCACACGAACTGACACTTTAGGTTCACACTGTAACACAATCGAAATCGAACGAAAAGACAAAATCAATGATTACTGATTGATACAATAGTGCGGTTTTATTTAGCAAATAATCCAATTCTAATGATAAATGATGTATCGCCGATATAGTTTATGGAAACAACACTACTCAAGCAATTAAGTTGTTTGTGTATGTTTTCTTCTAATCTTAATCAACGATCCAGTTCGGAAAATTCCTTTAAGTATAATCGCAATATTCATTGAACTATATTTTAATTACTACACAATATAAACAAATAATAATAATAAAGAGCTAAATCCGAGATTTGAACTTGGACTTTTCGCATTCCACGCCAGAGCTTCACAACTGAGATGAAGATAATCTGTGTGGTTGTATAGTCAGTATTATTTAAAAACATGGATTATAGTAATTTTAAAAAGATCTTGTATACTTCCGGATTTACCGGCTATCACTACATATGGCGGAGCATTTCTGTATTTACGAACTATCACAGTACTTGGCGAAGCGGTAGACTTTCTTATTGTGCCAAGGGTAAATTATAATAAAAAATAATGTTATTGAACTGATTATCGTTTCAATCGGAATCAAAATCGGTACACACATACACACATACACACATACATAGATACACATATTCACACATACACACATACACACATACATACATACATGTATGCATGCATGCATACATACATGCATGCAGATATACATACATGCATACATACATGCATTGCATGCATGCATACATACATACATACATGCATACATGCATACATACGTAGATACGTACGTACATCCATGCATCACGCACGCATACACATACACACACACACACACACACACGTACATACGTCCGTCCGTCCGTCCCTCCCTCCCTCCTTCCATCCATACATACATTACATGCACGCACGCTCGCACGCTCGCACGCACCCACGCACGCACACACACATACACACAAATACACACATAAACACATACGTACTTACATACATACATACTCGTACATAATTGGAGATTTTCCTTCAAGTAACGCAAAAACGATTATGAATAATAAATTAACAACATGATGATGCAGTAATTCAATATTGTAATAACTTTGACATTTAACAAGTTAAAACTACCTGTGCAATTATTTGAAGGTATGCACTTATTTAATAGTTATTATCTTTGAAATTTAAGCTACGTGTGCCAGTTTTTAAAAGTTATCGTCTAAAGAATATATTGTGTTACGAGTGTTCTTTCAACAAATAAATATGTGGACCGTGTTTCGAAATATAGTACCAAAGTTTGAGATATCATTGCTCTTATGGTATTGATTCATTAATATAACTTTAGTAGGATTGCAGTAATTGCATTGAATAAAGGTTCACTGGTATTGAATAACGGTTAACGACCCTTTAAAATAACAAACACAAACAAGAGAGAAAATATAGCAGAGTCGGTTGTATTGAATCTTTTCATGAATGTAGATATAGGGTACCCCTCACACATACGAACCTCAGCGATGTTTTACCTTAAAGTCACACGCATTCACACATTAAGAAATAATAACACTACAGAGTTGCGCCTTTTTACAGCCTACACGAGCTGTTTAGAAACACGAGTTGCAGATGATGAGTACGGTATCAAGACGTTATTAGGGCATATATTTAACATACAGCAACACTAACTATATGTTTAGCTGTTTATCTTAAAGGGAGTACATCAGGATTTTTCTAGAAATATCTTAAATTATAAAAATGTTCCAATTCATGATAAAACACTTATATCCATCAAAATATGATGTTCGAACCATATTGTTAAGGTTTAAACTTCGAATACACCATATAGCTAGGACGGAATCGGGCATAAAATGCTGAAATTAACCCTGGTGCGTAACCTAGGATAGCATATATTACTGTACAGAATGAATTTGCTTGTAACTAAGGGGTTAAATTTTAGGATCATTCATTATGTTTAGGCGCTTTAAAATAGAAAATATAATTATTTGTCAATTTTAAGTCGGACCCCTAGACCCCTTTGAAAAGCCTGATGTACTCCCTTTAAAATGAAGCGCCCCGCAAACACATTCTGTCTTCGTATGACGTTTATAGTTTATAAATAGTCTGATCGTGGGTGCATCGCTTGACAAACTAAGAGATGATTGTAAAACATATATGCCCCCTTCAACAACCATGACACAAACATTCCTGCCAAGTTTTGAGTTCCAGCTGTTTTTAAAGCGAAGCAATTTTTAGTGAGTTTTCATAGGCCATAGTGTATCATTGGTAGTTATCCTTATATATATGTAGGTATTTTACCTTTAGCTTTCACATGGGTTGCTTAATTTGCATATTCTTCTAATAATGTATCCCATATATCAAAATTATTTAATAGTTTGTGTTTAAAGAGTGAAAATAATGTGTTTTTTAAAATTGGAATACAATTTAATCTTATATTCATTCAACAAATGGAGGTAATTTAAAAAAATCATTTTTAAATTAATGTTTTTATTTAGGTTTAAAGATAGAAACATCACAACATACTCTTTTACTAAAAAAAATGTAGACATGTTGACATTTGTTTATGGTTTGGTTTAATAGCATGGTTAGTGGTTAATGAATTTGACAAAAAATATATTTAAAAAATAACCAGCAATTTTTAGTGATTTCTTTTTTACAAGTTTTGTTACCTTGGCAACCACATTTATTATGGGAATCTATCCAAAAGGGGAGGTTTACAACTAGACTATGACACAAACATTCCTGCTAAGTTACCAGTTTGTAGTTCCAGTTGTTCTTGAGTTATCGCAAAGACAGGCGATCTTTAGTGTATTTTTACACGTTTTGTTACCATGACAACCACATTTCTTATGCGAATCTACCCGAAAGAAGAGGTGCACAACTAGACTATGACACAAACATTTCTGCCAAGTTTCCAGTTTGTAGTGCCAGCTGTTCTTGAGTTATCGCAAGACAAGAAGAATTCGGGATGGACCGACCGACAGACATTTTTTTACCATGGCAACCATATTTCTTAGGCAAATCTGCCCAAAAGGGGAGGTGCACAACTAGACTATGGCACAGACATTCCTGCAAAGTTTCGAGTTTGTAGTGCCAGCCGTTCTTGAGTTATCGCAAAGACAAGAAGATTCCGGGTTGGATCGACCGACAGACCCACCGACATTTGCAAAACAATATGCCCATTCCCCAACCCATTTCGTGAAGAAGTGGGGGGGGGGGGGGGGGGGTGAGGGGGGCATAATTAAGAAGATGGTTTCAAGGTGTCGATGTGGTGTAATGTATAGCACTTGGTTACGTAGTGCAGGGTTCATGCGACCTAATTTGGATTACTTCTCGAAATACTTGGAAACGAATTTCACACCTGACCAGTCCTTCGGATGAGATTAACACCAAAATATTGCTTGCTAAAATGCCTATTAATAGTGTAATCATAGCTCTGATAGTGCTGATGGACGTTGCCAATCAGAAAGTATTGATTAAAATCAAATTCCGAAAAATCAGGTTTGCGTATTAAGGTGTTGAACAGTTCATCACATTTTTGCAAAAAAATGTGGCACTAGTCTGGATCATCAGCGACGCTTGATTGTAAATATAGATGTTTGTCTTGAAAACAAGCAAGCGTCGTAGATGATCTAAACAAGTAATGCACAAAACGACATCAACTTGTTCCTAGATAGGGCTCATCCATAATGTGGTGTCGCCGTTTTGGACATGACGATGATAGCAATAGGCGCAAGTAAACCTACGCCTAAAAATCATCGTTCAGTAACCGACACGTTAAAAATGTCGAGACGCCTTGACACTTTCAGAGAGAAACCGTGGCACACGTTTTTGAAAACTGTTTATATAAGCGTTTAATGATATATTTCGGATGAAAAACTAGCAAACTACAAAATACTTACCATTGTCATTCACAATATACGGTGGTAAACATACATCGCTGAGAATAATTGATCTGTTCTAAAAATGGCGTAAAACACCATTTAACAAACCAACCAGCTTTTTTTATAATATATATATTTTATTCAGCAAAATTCCAAAAGGTCATTAGACCCATGACGTTACGAAACATATATACAAGGTTGACAGCAGGTACATGCAATAATTCTGTGTTCTTATGCAAAAGTACTAGTTTCAACCTCAACACGATATAATTATTAAGAAGCACTTTATTTCAAAATCAGTAAGCCATAGGCCCATGTGATTATACAATATTATACATATACATTTTAACAGAAGTAGCAAGATCGTACATACATGTATTAACAAATATCAGATGCAAAAATAAACACAGTTATACAGTTATACTGCTTACTTCTATTTAGAGAACAAAAACAGAAAACAAAAATAGAAACAAATCTCATGAACACGTCAGAATTTCCATTTAAAATTTCACGGAGAAGGTGACTAAACATATATAAATATAACAATGTTACGGTTGATGTATTATACTTAATCATATCCATGTCATGAACATATATAAATGTTTCATAAACATACACATACGTTTCAAACACAATCAACAATGCTCTATTTGCATTTTCAAACGTGACAAAACCACCACACACAAATATACATGACTATTTGAAAATTAAATGTTACAATATTAAGAGAACACAAAACATTACGATTGAGAAGGAGAAATTGAGACATGGAATTACAATTACATCATATCAATTCTTTAGCGTTTTTCTTATTTCAAATGCTTTAAAAAAACACACTTAAATTTAATTTCTTTTTCATTTTTGCTGTAAAAAAGTTCTTTTAATTTGAACAATTTGATATATAATTATAAAGAATCTTTTGAAAGTAACAATTCAAGAAATATTTTCAATCATGTATGCTATTGTTATTATTATTAATACATTTTAAACAGTTTTTAATATCATCATTTATGCGGGGAAGATGAAATCATTTAAATCCTAAATAACTTTATTTTACCTTTTATAGAAAACATCACATAAATTTTAATAACATTTCAAATCTTGTTAACAAACAGAACAAAACAAGAACAACTTTAAGTTAACTGGTCTTTATATTAAAGAGTAAGTTTCATATATTTTAATAATAAATTGTATTTTGTACACTAATTACTATTATCTAACACATTTAGCCCTCTTATCGCAAAGGCTTTAAAAACAAAGACACTCTTATTTTTATAATTTTGCTATTTTAACTATTTAAACTTTTAATCATACTTAGTCTTTCCCAATAATACTTCTTTATATAGTTTTCTTTTAACTCATTATATAATGAACATGCAATAACAAAGTAATACTCATCTTCTAGTTTTGCACATGTGATACATTTACGTTCATTTGTTGGTATGCTATTCGGCTTATGCCATCTCCCAGCTTCTATTTGTAAGTTATGAAATGATAGTCTTAGTCTTGATAATGCATTTCTGTACTTTGGTATATTTAAAACATATAAGTAAGGTTGCATAACATAGTTATCTACTATCAAAGTGTAAAAATTAGGTCTGCTTGAACTTTCCAAACGGGAGTGCATGTCTTGAATAAAGTTATCGTGTAATCATTGTTTAACATTGTAAAGAAATAAATCATTGTTCCCTAAACCTTGGAAAAGCCAAGCATCACACAAACCAAGTGAGGATAATATATGTTTTAATAAAGTAACCCCGTTCTCCGTTCCTCTATACTGTGTACATTGATCAGTTTTTATATAGTCTGGACACATCTGGACACGGCATGAAAATTGACAATATTTCGCTTAGTGCACCAACACAGGCAGATGACACCGTTCTTCTTTCGCTAACAAAACGTGGAATAGACGAAATGCTTAAGATATGTAGCATGTACGCACAATAATGGCGTTACCTTTATAATGCTTCAAAGTGTGCAGCAATGGTAATAAGTATATTGATAAGAATAAGTACGGGTTTTATTATGCCAATACTAAATTAAATGTTGTGAATGAATTCAAGCACCTCGGTATTGTGCAAGCAAAACACGGCCGATACACTGCAAACGTCGATGATGTTAAACAATCAGCCAGAGGAACGTTTCTTTCACTAACAAATAGTGGAGTACATCCCAACGGACTCAGTCCTATCACAGCGGCTAAATTATACTCTACCGTTGTTCTACCACGTGAACTATTTGGGTGCGAGCTCTGGAACAGTATATCTACGTCAAACTTTAAAGTGCTTGAAGCTATACACCATTTTGCCTTAAATCAGCTCAGGGTTTACCTTACCTAACACGTTCTGATATGGTTACAGGAATCTTGTGTTACACGAATGTAAAAGCTTACATCGACCATAAAAAACTCTATTTTCTTGGTTCTTTGTGCAGAACAAAATCGAGCGACATTGTGAAACATTTGTTTTTAAGAAGGCTGTTCCAGTACAAATCTAAGTGTTCAAACAGCAGTATTGGATTTATTCCCGATGTTGCAAGGATTCTTAACAAATACGAGCTGTGCCCAATTCTAGATGAGTTTTTAGTCACTGGTGAATTTATATCAAAGGACCGCTGGAAGAACAAGTGCCGTGCCTCTATTTATAAATACGAAAAAGCATAATGGCTCTCCCGAATGATGTTAAGCGATGACTTTAAGATGTTTAGAAGATTACATCAATCCCTAACCCCAGCTAGAGTGTGCCGTGTGATCCTTATTAAACCTAATACGCTGGAGTTAATGACATGCATTGCCAAGCTCTGCTGTCAGCAACTAACACCCAGGGCCATGTATAACATGCGGCGAACAAACAAACATCTGCCTACAGTGTGTAACAATCAGAACGTCGTTACATTACGAACGAAATATTGGGACGATCTTGCAAACAAATTCAGCAAGACTTTGCACGATATATTAAATGCATCAGACTATGAACAATTAACGTTATATATGCTCGGCTCGATAGATTAACAGTTCAGCAAAGCGTTACGAACTGAAACGTACCCAGATTACATGGTACTAAATGCAACATACATTAAACATTTGTATGCGTCGTAAACGAACAATATTATGTGAAACAGTTGCAGGAAAGTGTGTTTGTATTAAGGCTACTATAGTAATTTTGGGTAGTATGTTTATCCTTAACAATTACAAAAAGGAACAATACTCGGTGTAATTTTAATTTATGCTTTAATGTTTCCTTGTATTTATTATGTTTAATATTCAATTATGTAAACATGTGTAATCTTCATTCAGTTGGAGGAAATAACGATGATACATATATATATACATCATGTACATACTGTCAATGTGTAACAATTAGCTCTACTTGCATTTTCCAAACGGGAGTGCATATCTTGAATAAAGTTATCGTGTAATCATTGTTTAACATTGTAAAGAAATAAATCATTGTTCCCTACACCTTGGAAAAGCCAAGGATCATACAAACCAAGTGAGGCTTATACATGCTTTAATAAAGTGACCCCGTTCTTCTTATTTGGGTGTAACTCAGCGTCACGTCTCATCAGATTATAAACATGTTTTACACATTTATTTTAATGACATCCAATAATTGTTAACCAATATTTCAAATAACTTTGATTAATTAGATTAGTCCTTCCTCTGTCTCCATATATAAAATCATGTTGATATCGTAAGTGTTTGTTTCGATGCGAGTTTTATGATGACTGTGGTCCTCGAAAGCTACATTTTCTGTTAATTTTTTACAGCTACTTTTAACATTAGTATGTGTGCAACATAATCAGCAGTAAGTTATACGCATACCAGTTTGCTTTGACATATTCAAATAAGTATGTTTAATGATGATGACACGCATTATAACATTAGGTCGAACAGAAAATACAGTCAATTTATATTTCTAATGGATTTGCATATAACATTCCTTTAGAATTTGCGGGCAATTAATATATTCGTCTTATCCTTATTAGTAGACATTTGGCAAATGTGTAGCTACACCAATATAGACTTCGTTACGACTAACTTGGTATTAACAATGTTTCCAAAAAAAACACCACTTAACAAACGGCGTATTTTGAACAGCGTAGGATCCTATATTTTCTATTTCGTTTTCATATTGTATTTAAAGGATATGATAAGAGGGCGTGAACAGAGATTAATCTCATCGGAATATGTTTATAAAAGTAGATACAAAAGTCAAATGGACATTACTTCTTTTGTGTGTGCGTGCGTGTGTGTGTGTTTATTTATATGTTTGTTTATTTGTTTATTTATTTATTTATTTATTTATTTTATTTATTTATTTATTTATTTATTTATTTATTTATTTATTTATTGGTTTGTTTATTTTTTATTTTATTTATTTATTGATTTATTTATTGATTTATTTATTTGTTGAATTTTATTTATGTATTTATTTAATTATATATTCGTTTATTTATTTAATTAGTTATTTATTCGTTTATTTAATTGTTTATTTATTTGTTTGTGTGTTTGTTTGTTTATTTCTTTCTTTAATTATTTGTTTGTTTGTTTATCTTTTTGTGTGTTTATATTTTTATTTATTTGTTTATTTGTTTGTTGGATTGTTTATCTTTTTACTTATTTATTTATTCGTTTATTTATTTATTGATTTTTGTATTTGTTTGTTGTTTGTTTGTTTGTTTGTTTGTTTGTTTGTTTGTTTGTTTATTTATTTATGTATTTACCTATTTATTTATTCAATTATTTTATTTATTTATTTATTTACCTTTTAATTTATTCAGTATTTATTTATTTATTTAGTTACAAAGTTTATTTATTTATTTTTTAATTTATTTATTTATTTATTTATTTATTTATTTATTCATTTATTTATTTATTTATTTACTTACTTTCTTTCTTTCTTTCTTTCTTTTTCTTTCTTACTTTCTTTCTTTCTTTCTTTCTTTCATTCTGTCACTCTATCTTTATTCATTCATTCATTCATTCATTCATTCATTCATTCATCATTCATTCATCATTCATTCATTCATTCTTTCATTCATAATTGTTCATTCATATTTATTTCATTTACATTCTTTTCAGCAATGATGTTTGAGGCCATCCTCCCTGCACCTTACAATGTGTGCATAAATGTAATCAATTGCGATAGGTCAAACATGACCCTTGAGCAAAGACAAATGAACGTTTACTAAAACACTCCGTTCTGGCGGACAGTGCTACACAAACATACAGTTTATATAAAATACAACATGGTATAATATGTCTATATTAATTATGTTAATTCTAATTGCTTGCATTTCAAACTTATGGTAAACTACTCTAATGTCAAAGAAACAATATAAAAATATATCAACATGTTTAAGCGGACAATGTGGAACAAAATAGTGAATTATTTGTGTTTTAAACGTCTAAAGAGCACTATACAAATTAAACAGATGCACAACATTTGACGTAAAGCATGTTATGTATCACGTCTTATTCAAAGTTGGAAAGAGTTCAAGCAACCTCATGAATGGTAAGGATTTACTGCACGAGCATTTCATGTCATAATATGCGAGTATTTGCGGTCAGCGGATAACATCAACAATACTACTTAATCCTGCCTGAATTTCTTTGTGTATGACATACATTTTAATGTTTACAACAAGGGATAGTTTACACTGATTTTCCTGGTCAATGGTAAAATGAAATAAATAGAAAACGATAATTACTTTATAAGTTACAACTGTGTAACAGTAATTATGTTTATAAACTATGATGCAAATAGTAATTCATTCCGAGTTTTAAAACTAATAAATGTAAGCGGCTAAATTGCGGATATTTCGTTTGTTATTTGATTGTAATAACTGAGTTAATTTGAACTAACTTTTCTTATTAGTATAATATGGCTTTATGCATTCAGCTCTGAAATGATCATATATTGGACACTAGATAAGAAAATGAAACCCATCCTGTGATACCGCGGATGTCTTGCAGAACCTATTTGCTCCAGGAGTAATACGTGAATTAGTCCAACGCCCAGCCTCAATTTCTAATCTGTGGGATGTGACCCTTAACTGTGTAAAAGCTTTGCAGAATTTTGTAATATTAAACGGTATCTAAATATGACTGAAAACTGAATGATGCAAAGTGCATGTAAAATGACGCTCGGGTAGACTCTTGTATTCTTGTTGTATAGAGTTGTCACTGAGACGTTGTTTAATACAGGTAGAAAGGTTTTACTATTCCCTACGATTTGTGCTAACCAAACTTCGTAAAATTCGATTGAAGATAATGTGTTTCGCACCTAAGATGGCCAGTTCGTTTTATTAGGCCAATTATTTAGATCATTTACACTGCTTATATATTTGTGCTCACTTGCATTTAAAACTTTTAACCAGTGTCTGATAATAATATACAACCGCCTTGAGTGATGGTCAATTCTACCAAGTTCACCGTAAATAAAATCATTAAATCATTTTGAGTAGACGTTATATGTTGACACAATATCATAAAAGTAGACGGAAAACATAGTTCAGGTCATAGTTCAAGTCAAAAGAAATGTTGAACAACTCATCGAAGAAAAGACATAATGTATTTGTCTAAGCACACGTGATACTTATACAAGAGCATGTGCTATTAAAGCTAACAGCGCTTCACTTACATATTATATCTACTTTTAGAATTAAAAGCTTGACCAGCTATCGTTTTTTTTTGTATTTTCGAGCATGTGGAACAACGAGAGAAATGTTGTTTTGTGGCTTAAAAGATACATTAGCACGATTAACATGATACCACGTGTGATATGTATAAGCATGTTCACTCAGATTACGCGCATTGCCTCCGCGTGATGTCCATGCGTCACAAGCTGTTTTCTGGAACTGGTTCAACCATTTGTTATTACTGCACCTGTTGAGTACATGTTTTGATAGAACTTCGTCATACTTATCATTAAAAAGTTCAGTCGGTACAATTTCTAAGTCATCGACATACTTTTCCCGATACTTGTAATAGAGCCAATCAAAAGCATTGGGGCCCGTGCAGTCATGCTTATTTTTGCTACCCAGGCAACCAGTGGTTAAGAGACTCGGCAAAGAGTCAATGACATATCGATAAAATGGATGGCGGGATCTGCAGAATAATGCATTGTTCGCTAACAGAGAGGGATACACATAGGTTATTGGATAATGTGCCATAGGTTCTTTTACAAGGGCGCACGTGTGTTGTTCCAGAAATGGATCCAGTGGTTTCACGCTTACAGTATCCAGGTCCAAGTAAACGCCACCGTATTCATAAAGTACGACATATCGCATAGCGTCTGGTCTATACGTTCCTTCTGTAATAAAAACGAAAGGGTTTACTCTTGAACATGCATATTACAGGGTAAATCGTAATTTAGAATCTTACAACTCAGTTCTATATCATAATGTTATTTTATACTTTATTATATGATAATGTTATATTGTCTACTACATGCATTTATATGTTGTTATATTTGTATTGGGATATATTTACGAGTTCTTCCGCGTATTAATATTGCGCGACTAATATATAACACAGTTGTAAGGTGGTAACAGCTATGATGTTCAAAAATAGTTTTAAATTTGAAATCTTGAACAGTATTGTAGATCCGTATGGTAACTATATAGTGGTAGACATTAAATTTTATGAACAGCAGATAACATTAGTGGCAATATATGGACCTAATGATGATAATCCACTGTTTTTTAAAAAACTCTTTCAAACTATAGATTCTATTGAAAACACAGCAATTATAATAGGTGGTGACTGGAACGTCACCCAAGATTACGATTTAGATAACATTAATTATAAACATAAAAATAATCAAAATACACAAAGGTGTTTAAAAGAACTGATATCAGATTTTGACTTGTTTGACATCTGGCGTGAAATAAATCCAAATAAAAGAAGATTTACTTGGACCGGACCAAATAAAAAACAAGCACGACTTGACTATTTTTTGATAACATCAGAGCTAACAGAGTTGATAGATAATGCTGATATTGACATACGATATAAATCGGATCACAATCCTATTTCAATCTCATTGAAATTCATTTCGCAAGAAAGGGGTAGAGGTACCTTTAAAATGAATAACAGTTTACTTAATGACATTGAATATGTAAATATTATAAAGCTATGCATTTCAAACACTATTGAGCAGTATTCTTCTGATAATAATGAAATTGATATAACCGATCAATTATTGTGGGAAACTTTAAAACTGATGATGAGAGGAAAAACAATCTCATATTCAACTTATAAAAAAAGAGATCGAGAAAAAAAAGAAAAAGATATTGAATCACGGATTAGAGATCTCCAAAGCGATGAGGAAAAAAATGAAGATGACATATTAAAATTAAGTTCAGAGCTTAAAGAAATTAGAGAAGAAAAAGTTAAGGGTATAATATTAAGAACAAAAGCAAAATGGAAGGTGGAGGGAGAAAAAAGCACAAAATATTTTTGTAACTTAGAAAAGAGACATTATACAGAAAAATTAATCCCAAAAATAATTGTTAATCATAAAGAAATCACTAATCCAAAGGAAATTCTAAATGAGCAAAGAATCTTTTATAAAAACTTGTATAGCTCAAAAAAAGTAACCATAGATAGATTTGATAGAGAAGTCTTCTTTGACGATGAAAATCCATTTTTAAATAAATTAAATGAAGAAGAAAGGGATTCATTGGAGGGCCCACTATCAATGGCCGAATGTCTGAATAGCCTAAAGAATATGAAAAACAATAGATCTCCTGGATTGGATGGTTTTACCGTAGAATATTATAAATTTTTCTGGTCAGATATAGGACAATATTTAGTGAACTCTTTGAATTATGCTTATACACATCAACAATTATCTGTAAGTCAAAAACAGGACTTATCACTTGCATACCTAAAGAAGGGAAACCAAAAAAATTCCTAAAAAATTGGCGTCCAGTAACCCTCTTACCTGTGGATCAAAAAATAGCATCATCGGCCATTGCACATAGGATAAAAAAAGTATTGGATAAACTCATTTCCGAGACACAATCTGGCTTTATTAAAGGAAGATACATGGGAGATTGTAACAGATCAATTTTCGATATTTTGGAAAAAGCAAAGAAAGAAAATTTACCCGGTATTCTGTTATTAGTTGATTTCGAAAAAGCTTTTGATTCGTTAGAATGGCAATTTATAAACGACACACTTGTATTCCTCGGCTTTGGGGATTCCATTATTAGATGGTTTAATACCTTGTATAATGATGTAAACAGTTTTATAATTAACAATGGGTATTTATTTGAACCGTTTAATATAGAACGCGGAGTGAGACAAGGCGACCCCCTTTCTCCATATTTATTTATCTTGTGTGTAGAACTATTAAGTGCTGCTTTAAAAATGAACCCAAATATAAAAGGATTTCAATATAATGGATCAGAATATCTCATTAACCAATATGCAGATGATTCATCACTTACACTTTCAGGAGATGAAATTTCATTAAATACATGTCTGAATGTCATTGAACAATTTGCTGGTTGTTCTGGAATGAGAGCTAACTATGAAAAAACACAAGCAATATGGTTCGGGGCTAAAAGGGGTTGTGGTGAGGAACTAGTTACTGAAAAAGCAATACTTTGGAATCATGAGGGGAACTTCAAATTATTAGGAATAGTGTATGACCTAAATAAGGACGATATGACAATTGATAATTTTAAACAAAAACTATTATCCATAAAAAACCTTTTAAAAGATTGGTCACTTATTGTCCAAAAGTAAGGTTTTCCATTCCGCCTTATAATTCACATCACATATTTTTTTAAACCATGTCATTTTAAGTGCATCACAAAAAGATGCTACGTGTATCATTTTTATTCCTCCATTTTGTTTCTCGTTAATCATAGTTTTCCTTTTTATTTTGTCTCTTTTTTCATCCCAAATAAAGTTGTAAAATACAGTTTCTATTTCATGTAATATTTCTGTAGATGGAGTGTTAAGTACAGTAAAACACTGTATTAAAATAGGAAGGGCCAAAGATTTTATCACTGTAACTTTCCCAATTATTGTTAATTTTCTAAATGACCAATCTTTTAAAAGGTTTTTTATGGATTGTACTTTGTCAAAAACTATACGTTTCAATCCAAGGGGTGAAATAAACAGAAATTTATCTCCTCCAAAATTTCTGTTTATTTCACCCCTTGGATTGAAACGTATAGCAATACATTTTAATATCTTTTGGCAAAGTTTAATATGCAAATGGGCTAACATTGAAGATCTGCCTCCCACAACCCCTGAACAAGTTCTCTCTCAAAGCATATGGAACAATGATAATATCCAGGTAAATAATAGAATGCTCCTTAAAGAGTCATGGATCCGTCAATCCATATTCTTTATTAATGATTTAGTGAAAGGTGACTGTTCATTCCTAAGCCATCAGGAGTTTTTGACAAAGTACAATTTGAATACCCATTTCTTAGATTATTTTGGAGTTTTAAACGCTATCCCTAGACAATGGAAACATGCTATCGCAAATCAGAGAAAACTTGAAAATCCTGAAACCAAATACACGAAAATTCTTAAAGGAAACAAAAAGATAACAGCTATTTTCTACAATTTGTTTATTGAAAAAATAGCTGTTAAAAATGAAAAAGCTATCATAAAATGGGAAACGGAAATAAAACCGGAAACTATGCTTGAATGGGAAATAATTTATTCAACTCCATTCCAGATCCTTGATACAAAGATGCAGAACTTTCAGTTCAAATTTTTACACAGGATTATTTATACGAATGCAATGTTATATAAATGTAAACTTATTGAAACAGAGTTATGCACCTTTTGTAGCGAAAGTAAAGAAACATATAAACATTTATTTTACGATTGTGCAGTTGTTAAAACATTTTTGCTTAGATTAAAGGAACATCTTCATACAGAATGTAACTTGACATTTATATTAACAAAGGAGAACTTTCTTTTGAATACTATTACTAATATGTCAATTGAGAACCAATGTTTGTATACTTGTGCTATATTAGCTAAATACTATATATATTGTTGTAAAGTTAAGGGTGTTACTCCAAAGTTGAATCCATATATTGAAAAATTA